>CM021106.1:253367356-253520114 GCA_007115665.2 Sequoiadendron giganteum | reverse complement strand
TTTGATTTAAAACTAACACCATTCTCTTTAATTAAATAAATTAAACTTTATTTAATCAAGTCTAAATTCATATTCCTCACAACTTTGATTTAAATCAATCTAAAAATCTAAATCAAATTGTCACAACAACTAATCTCCTTTCAAATTAATCAAATCTTGATTAATCTTAATCTTAAATCCCTCAAATCCTCTAGCTTTTGCAACTTGCACAAGTAAATCATTTATTGGATTTATTAAATCTCTTATTTTCTCTCAACATGGAATCAAAGAGGGAATATTCTTCAAATTAAAAAATCCCTCCAAAAGGGTGTGTACATCCAACAAGGAATTAAAAGGCCTCTTACATGTCCTTTGCCTTGAGCCAAGTGGCATTAAATCCATTTTCATCTCCCTCCAAATTGTAATTTCATCAATTTCAAATATTCACCTAACTACATTTATTTGCACATTCATCAAAATGTGCTCATTCCTCCTCCACTCACATGTTGACAAGTGGTATTTTTTTTTCTATCAATTGGTCTTTTGTCACACATTCATCCCTTTTTCCTCTTTCTCCATTATTCTCTTCTATAAATAGAAGGCTCTCAATTGGATTTAGGATCCACAATTTAATCCACAATCTTATTCATTTTATCCAAAACTTCATGCAACATTACCACCTTCAAGTTTTGAGCAATCTCCATCCATCTTTATCCATTTTCATCCAATTTTCTTATTGTCATAGCTAGGCTATGGAGAAATTTCACCAAGGAGCATCAAATCTTCACCATTGATCATCAAGCTTACAAGGAATTGGGAAAGGGAAATTTTCCACATCAAAATGACACCAATTCCCCCATGGGATTGAGAGTTTGATCATTTAAATAGGATTTAATAGCTTCTTTTATTGTGTTCATATTATTTCTTATTTTCATGTTTCAAATGAATTTTATGGGGAATGTTGTTTCTAACTTGCATATTGGACTAATTGTGTGGTTGCTCTTTGTGTTTGTGTAGGTCTAGGATCACCATTCACATTTTTGACGCTAGAAGGAGGGTGGACTAAAGAATCTAACATATTTTTTTTTAGAAATTTCATCATTTTTTTGAATTTTTTATGTCTACAGGAAAATTGCACCACTGATGTCAAACTCTACCGCTAGTTGTCCAGCGGTGCCATATAGTAATGCTAACAAACTCAAAATTGCAATGTTGAGTCATTCCTGCTAATAAATTTGAATTCTAAATTGTGATGCTAGGCCATTTTCCCATCAGCCAACCATCCAAACTCCAAACTCCGTTGCTGGTCAAAACGTCACATTTGTGCTCATTGGTTTCTGCACAGATCGCCGCTATTAGTTCCAGCGGCACTATATAGCGACCTTGTCTTCTTTAAACTATGCCACCATCGTAGACTACACCACTGGAGTTGGGTAAAAGTTAGTTTTGAAATTAATTTCAACATGTGTTTCTTCATTTTGATTTCTTTTGACTCCTAACTAGTTTTTGGCCTCTATTTCAGTAGTATTGACTAGTTTTTGTAGGCTGTCTTGATCAAAAGTGAAGCGAGGAAACAAAGACAAAGAATTTTTTATGGAATCATCATTTCATTATATCAAGTGTTTTTAAACACTTTGGAGAGAAATTATAATCCCTTTTCTAAGGACTTTGTCATCTTCATGCTTTTTAGGACTCGATAATTTTTCGTTTGGGCTTAAAAAGAACAAAATAAAGGGATTAAAAGAACTATAGACAACTTACAAGATTTTGTTTTAGACTTAACAATTGAACAAACAAATCTCACTTCAAAGTTGGTGCTTAAAAATAACTCATATTCTTTCTTTTGAAGGATTAAAATGAACATGTGTCTTTTATGTTTTGTAATCCCTTACCCAAAATAATATCATTTAAAAAGATGTATGCACTTCTCTCATGCCTCACAGCGATTGTTGGTACTCAAAAATGAAGGTTTTAACCTCAAGAGTATGCTAGACTCTTACAACATTCTTGGACAACATACAAGGCCGATTATACAATCAAACCTTCTACTCTTTAGGTTCTGCTAGACCTAGGTGGGTGAACCTATATGAAATATGCAGATCTGGAATTAATTTCCTACTAAATAGTCTACCCACAATAGAAAATAGGAATGGATAGACAAAAGACTACTAAAATTACCTCTACTACACAAATAAGGGTTTTGAATAATTTGTTTGTAATAAATTCTTTACTTTGGGATATGGCCGATCAGTGCCTTCTTTCTATTGGGCAATGGAGTAAAAAATGTTAGAGATTACTTATAGATATTCCTCCCTGACGTAATTTAAGTAGTTAGACACTCTATGGGATGAAGTTCTAATGACTGGAATATGACTTCATCAATTCATGACTGGCATTAATAGTGTTAAAATATTTTCTTACTCAGCTCTCCTTCAACTATCCAAAAGAAATATCACAAACACTATGATTTACTTAAAGGAAATTTTAACTCTGACTTGTAGACACCAATAAATGAAATCATACAAAGTGAAGAAATGCACTTTGAAGAATTAAAACATACTTGACATTTGAATTCAAATGATCGAATGACTCCAAATTGGAGAGAACTAATAAGAAATTTACAATTGTAATACCATCACAATGAAAACCAGAAAGGAATTCGATCAAAAAATCATCTCCATTGCACTATTTTCAGAAGGTTTTTCTTACATTATTTTATTCCCAGTTCCTGCCCTCGAAAAAATCTCCCCCCTCTCTAACCAATTTTCAAATTATTTATACAATACATGCCAAGAGTCATGACCCTTCAATTTTCTGGTTATGGTCATTTACATTCTTTGACATAACAAAATATTTAATTATCGCCTTATCAACAAATCAAATATCTTTGATTATAGTTATGCCTTTGATTTTTCAGTTTATTGAACACTGCGAAGTCTTCATTCATGCTTACCGCTCTACAGTGGTCAACTTGTTGACCAATTGCGGTACCGCGATGAGATTGTCACAATCCATCCTCATTGTTACCGTCTTACCGCGGTCTACGCTTGAACCCCCTATGGTACCGCGGTAAGCCTCCAGTCCGCTTGCCAACTAACTATATGCTAACCACTACCTGCTTACCATGCTACCGCGGTCATTGGCTTAACTGCCAACGGTGTCATGGTAGCAATCATTTGTCACTGCCTCCATTGTTGACTGTTGACCTCGCCGTCTCTGCCGCTCGTTGACCGTCCACTGTGCTACCATAGTGACCATACTAACCGCACATGGTTGCACGATAACCACTACCTATTTGCCTTCATTGATTGCTACCTCCTCATTGCGGCCACCACGATCTATGGTTTGACCGCACGCGGTACTGTGGTGAGAACTTTATTCCCACCTATTAACCACTACCGCCATACCGCAAGCCCCTTTGTGGGAGGTCGTGGTAAAGTGGTAAACACATAGAAATGAAATATTAAGGTAGTGGTAAGGTATAAAATGAAGAATGAAATGGACGGGGATTAAAATAAACCATTTTTATGAAAAGATAGGAAAATGATGGACTAAAATGGAGAAAAACCTTAGGGTTTAATGGAAAATATGAGGTTTTAAAAGAAAAAACCCTTAGGATTTTAAAATGTAAATTTTGGTTCTAACAGTGGCTCTTGTTGGGGATGAGTGATTTTGCAAACCACTGCAAGAATCCATAGTATCTTTGGTAGAGCAGACTAAGTTAAAAGATATGAAAACTGAAAGCCACGGCAGATGGAGGGAATGAATAGATGAATGGTAGGAAAGATAGAGCAAATGAAGAATGGAAAATAATCCTAAACTACTATACATGGAAAGGAAAGAAATGCTTTCAAAAAGGGAACTCCTGAGAATGTCCATGTACTAGCAAAACCAGACCTTTTCAAAATTTCTTAAACTACTGTGCATGTAAATAACATTTAAAGAGGGTTATTAAGAATTGTCCATGCAATGGCAATCCTTGACCCTCTGTTGATCCTTAAGAAAAGAAAAGCTTCAGGAACTACCCATGTACAGGCAACTCTTGCTCCTCTCTAGATATGTTCTGCAAGAAATATGAATCCTCACCTCCTTTACCAGTTATCACAAAAGGACCCAGCCATAAAGCTTCAAACTTACCATGCTTCCCCTTATCCTGACACCGAGCATTCCACATCAAAACCAAGTCATCCTTTTCAAATTTTCTCTTCTTGGCCTTTTTATCAAAAAGATACTTCATTTGAGACTACAACTTCACATTATGCTTCTAAGCAAATCTCCTCACTTCATCAAGCTTTTCAAGCTATCCCATTCTTTCCTCCATTGGAACAGAAATATCCAAGTCTTCTTGCAAAATAAAATTATAAACTGGCAAAAGATTTTGCAATGGCATCCTAGATTGTGTCCCATACACCAATTCAAACGGAGATTTTGCAGTCACCTTCTTTACTATAATTTTGTCTGCCCACACAACCAATCTTAACTTTGAATCCCATGCCCTTTTGTTTGTATCCAACATCCTCCTTACTATCTTCAAAATATTTTTATTACTTGACTCTGCCTGACCATTGGCTTGTGGATGATATGGGGCAGAATAAAAAATACTAATTCCATATGTTTTGCAAAAATATTTAAACTCATCTGATCTAAAACACACCCCATTATCTGTGATCAATTTGGCTGGAGTGCCAAACCTAGTCATAACATTCTCCATCAGGAAATTCACTACCACCTTGCTTGTCGCTTGCCTAGTTGGAACAACCTCCACCCACTTAGTAAAATAATCAGTGGCCACTAGTATCCATATGTGCCCTCCACTTGATTTATCTTGTATTTCTCCAATGAAATCAACTCCCCATTGATGAAAAGGTGCTTCTACCTGCAAAGGTCTGAGTGGAAATGCTCCTTGATACTTCAGTTTTCTCAAAAATTTCTGGCAAGCCTCACACTTTCTCACATACGCAAAGGAATCATTGAATACCCTAGGCCAATAATAACCAGCCCTAAGAATCTTGTGTGCAGTAGTCTTAGCAAAATAATGGCCTCCACACACCCCTTCATGCATTTATTTCAAAACATATTTTTCCTGGGATTCATCTAAGCATAACAATAATATACCATCCCTATTTTTCCAGAATAAATCCCCTTTGATAAAAACATATTTAGAAGCCTACAACTTTAAAGTCCTCCTTTTATTATCATTCAACGCTTTAGGGCACTTCATGTGTTTCAAATAATGCATTACATTTTTATACCATGGAGTATGCTCAATACTTGCTATGATTTCACCTTTACCTTCCACATTGCAGATCTGGTTTGCTTCAATGTTTGTCTATGCCATCAGCCTGGCTAGACCCTGTCCTCTTACCAACTTGGTAATCTGAAACTCCATGTTAAATTCTTGAATTTTATTAATCCACCTACATCGTTTCCCTATCACTTCTGTCTGTACCAGGATATCCTTCACAGCTGCATGTGGGACATAAGAAAATACCTTAGCTCCAACAAGGTAAGGTCTGAAAGCCTTTGCTGCTTTGACTAGTGCATAAGCCTATTTTTCCATAATGTCATATTTCATTTCTGACCCCTGCAAAGATTTACTGAAAAAGGAAACAGGCTGCTCATAACCTTCATCATTCTTTTATAACATAACAACAGCTATGGTATGGAATGAAGCAAAAGAAAAAATCTGAAAGGGCTTAGTAAAATCAGGGGATTTTAGGATAGGGGCTTCCTTGATGCTTCTTTTTATAGATACAAAGGCATCCATAGCTTCAACAGTCCAGTCCAATTTCTCTTCTTTTTCAACATCTTAGATATAGGTTTAACAATCTTAGCAAAATTGGACACAAACCTCCTAACAAAATTAATTTGGCCAAAGAATGACTGGATTGCTTTGATAGTTTTAAGAATGGGAATTTTATCAATGGCCTCCACCCTTTCAGGATCTATCCTAACCCCATCTTTTGATACAATATGCCCCAAAAGTTTACCCTCTGTAACAACAAAATGACATTTTTTAGGATTAAGACTTATACCATACTCCAAGGCTTTGATGAAGATCTTCTCTAAATCACCAACATGATCCTCTTCCCTTTTGGAATAAGCAATGAGGTCATCTTGATATACCACCATTATAGCATTTATCAAATCTACAAATGCCACATCCATGGCTCTTTCAAAGGTAGCTCCTGCATTTGTGAGACCAAATGGCATTCTTATATAGACATACATTCCCCATGGTGTAGTGAATGTTGTCTTGTACTGTTCGGACTCTTTGACTTTGACCTGGTTATAACCAGAAAATCCATCCATCATTGACAATAGCTCACACCCTATTACTTTGTGCAATATCGCCTCCATGTTTGGAAGAGGATAATTATTTTTTAGGGAAGCCACATTCAAATTTCTGAAATCTACACATAGTCTTATGTCCCCATTTTTCTTCCTGACTGGGACCAAATTTGAGACCCACGTTGAATGTCTAATGGGTTTTATGATACCTCCATCTTTAAGCTTTGCTAACTCCTCTTGCATTTTAGGTTCAAGAGTGGGGTTAATAGGCCTTTGTTTCTATCTTAATGGCTTCATGTTTGGCTTAAGTGGAATCTCATTCTGAAAAATATCTTCTCTATATTCCTTCAAATCCTCATAAGACCAAGCAAACACATGCTTGTATTTTCTTAGCAATGTAATCAGCATTCTCCTGATGGTTGGGCTTATTTTCTTTCCAATATAAACCCTCTTTGGTGCTAATTCAGTTCCCAAATTTATTTCTTCAATATCCTCTTTCTTAATTGGTGTCTACTTTATGAGGGAAGGATCACTCCCATCATACAACCTCTCCAATGCCACAAGCCCTTTAGGAAGCTTGTTAGTTTTAAGCTGCAAAACTTCCTTCCCAAACACAATCTGTTTCCCATCCATTTCTTCCACAAAAGCATTAAAATCAATCTCCTGTGCTTCATACTAATCTATACAATGAAGAAACTTCAAAAGGTCAGTATCATCATCAAAAAATTTCCAAATATATATGTTGTTAGGGACTTCTGGTCTTGTTTTAAACTCAACCTGAGACACTCTTGCCAAAGTCATATCATCCTTCTTCAAGGCTACATTAGCCAAAAAATCAGCCATCAAGTTTTTAGATCTATCTATCCAATCAATTGAAAATGCATCAAATAGTTCCACTGTATCCCATACAACATTCCTATATTGTTTCAAACTCTTGTTCTTTGTAGCATACTTTGATCTAATTTGTGACACAACCAATTCAGAATCTCCCAAAATAGACAACAACTTAATCTTGTGTTTGACAGTCATGTTCAAACCAATTAACAAAGCTTCATACTCAACCACATTATTTGTACATTCAAAAGCCAACAAAAATGAATATTTAAATGTTGTACCTTCACGTGATATGAAAATTACTCCAGCTCCATTACCTTCTTGACTACATGCCCCATCAAAGTACATTTTCCACACACCTTGCTGATTTCTAGAAACAAGTCTATCAATTGGGTAAGTATTCACTAATTCAAGCTGAGATAATTCAATTCTGAAACTCCCCAAATCTACATCACAAAAGCAATTAAGTTGTTCCTGAGGAACACACTCAACAATATGATTAACCCTTGGTTCTCTATATAATTTCACCTCTTCACCACTAATTGGTATTGTGGCGTATGATAAGTCAAATTGCACATTACCTCCAACTACTGCAGTCCATTGTCTCGATAGAAGCATTCCAAATTGAGGAAGTGTATCAATCACATTTATATCAATGTTATAAGTAGCTTGTGGGTAGGCTGCTAGTCTTACTTCTACATATTTCATAATCCCCACTATTGGGATAAGCCTACTATCCATAGCATAACATTTACCGCCCTCAATATCTATCCACATGCCAAGCTATTTCATTACCCCCATTGGCATAATATTCATAGAAGCACCTGAATCTATCATGCAATTTCTTACCAATTTACCATTTATGAGCAAGGTAGTGAAAATGGATCAATTTGAGGTGTATTTATCAATGCATTACTTAAACAAACTTCTGCAACTTTTATCTTTCCTTTCTTATCAGTAATTCCAAAATTCTCATTTTGTTCAAAATTTATATTTGGATTCCTCCCACTAGACATTAATTGAATAGCACTTTCCCTATAATCCTTAATTTTCATCATTTCAAGCAATGGGACAGACATTTTTAATTGAGATAAGGCTTGAATGAAATCAAAAGAAGTACCTTTTGTTCTGGTCACCTTTTTTTATTCTGTCAAGTCTCCTTTTTTTCCCTCTTTCTCCCTCCTTGATGTCTGATCCATCTGTTGTGTGTTCTTGGAGGATTCTTTCTTTTCTTCTTTGGGGATATATTTCTATTTTTTGATCAGGGTGCTGATCATTTGTCTTTTTTGATATTTCATGGGACATCTTTTCACTTTTCAAGGATATTCTTCTCGGAATACTTTCATTTTCATTTACTGTTCTATTCCTCAGCCAATATTTGCTTTTAGCTTGCTCAACTGCTACAATAGTCAATCTCTTAATTTCTTCCTCAGATGGTCTCTTCATACTTCCCCTATTGGGCTGATATGATGTAGTAGGAAGAACTTGTTCATCATCACTTTCTTCATAATTAGAAAAAATTTGTTGCTCTGCCATGTGAACATTGTATTTCTGATGATTAACATCATATTCATATCCTCCTTCTTTTGAAGATGAATATCCCCACTCTATTGAGTGAAGAGTATGAGAAGTCAAATAAGTGTTATTGTCTTCTTCATTATTGTTTTCTTCCATGTCTTTTCCTGCTACTGATTGAGCTACAACACAATGTTCTGAAGAATGTGGCAAGTCACAAACTGAACACAAAGGATTGTTATCAACCATGTAAGTCCCTTTCTTCTTCAAAGGATCAGGTGTCTCTCTATTTTTGGGCCCATCTATTACTGGCTTTCCATTTCTCCAATTCGTATTATAGGGCATATCATGTATTCTAGGCCTTTCGTTCCTATATGTGTTACTGCTCCCTGTGAATTTTGGGACCAAACTTCTCCAACTATTATCCATAGGGTATGGGCATATTTGTAGTCCAACCAAGTCAAATTGCCTAATCATGGTTGCATATTGTGGAGGAGGATTTTGGTAGTACTGATGTTGGTACAATGGATTGTTATTTGCCACATATTGTTGACCTTGTGGGGGTATATGCTGTTGATAAGGAGGTGGCTAAACACCTTGATTTTGTGGTGGAACATTTTGATATCTAGCTTGATTCCCTTGTTGATTTTGGTAGGACTATGAGGAATTTGATGGGCCTACATTATTGTTCCCTTGCCCATGAGGTGGCACATATTTTGGCAGATTAGCCATTTGAGTACTAATCTGCACTTTCCTCAATTTTAGTTCTTCAAGTTCTCTAATTTCTTGGAGCCTCTGCTCATATTCTATTCTTGCCCTTTCCACTTCTTGTCTCTCATGTTCCAGTCTTGCATTTATTTCATCCGTGGCCATAAGTTCATAATTCTCCTCAGAGGTCGCTTCATAGCCAAGTCCATCCTAATTTTCTTCAAGAAATGCCATTTACTGATCATATTTGTGTTGTCTTCTTTCTCTTTTGGCTTCACATTCAGCCATGAATTCTTCAACCTTCTTAGGATCTGGTTGATAAAAGGGATTCCTTTGTTCCTCAGGAGTACGAGGTTCTCTGGAAGGGCTGCTTTCATTCACCAACGTTTCATAGGAATTGTGTATCTCCAGTGATGCTTTTGATGTTTTATTTTTGTCTGATGGTCCTATGTCATCGGTCACCTTTTTACCTTTATCATTCTTCTCTGTCAATTTATTTTTTCCATTAGGACCATCACCCTCTTTGTACAAAGACTGTCTTCCTTCATTTTGGGAGAAATTGTGATAGTCTAAACTCTAGGAAGATTTCTTTTTGATATATATTTCAATTTATCAGTCTCAATGTATTTGTTCATTTAGAGTTGCCACTCACTTTCCAAAAGTGAGAAAATCTGCAATCCTTTATTCCCAGCGGAGTCCTCTACAACATACTGACTCTATGAAAAGGCTCACATTTAGATTATTTACCCACCAAAGTCACCAAACTGTTGGTACTTGAAAATGCAATTTTTAACCTCAAGAGTATGCCAGACTCTTACAACATTCTTGGACAACATACAAGGCTGATTATACAATCAAACCTTCTACTCTTTAGGTTCTGCTAGACCTAGGTGGGTGAACCTATATGAAATATGCAGATTTGGAATGAATTTCCTTCTAAATAGTCTACCCACAATAGTAAATAGGAATGGATAGACAAAAAAATACTACAATTACCTCTACTACACAAATAAAGGTTTTGAATAATTTGTTTGTAATAAATTCTTTACTCTGGGATATGGCAGATCAGTACCTTCTTTCTATTGGGCAATGAAGTCGAAAATGTTACAAATTGCTTATAGATATTCCTCCCTGACATAATTTAGGTTGTTAGACACTCTATGGGATGAATTTTTAATGACTCGCATATGACTTCATCAATTCATGACTGGCATTAATAGTGTTAAAATATTTTCTTACTCAGCTCTCCTTCAACTATCCAAAAGAAATCTCACAAACACTATGATTTACTTAAAGGAAATTTTAACTCTGACTTGCAGACACCAATAAATGAAATCATACAAAGTGAAGAAATGCACTTTGAAGAATTAAAACATACTTGACATTTGAATTCAAATGATCAAAAGACTGCAAATTGGAGAGAACTAATCAAAAATTTACAATTGTAATACCATCACAATGAAAACCAGAAAGGAATTCGGTCAAAAAATCATCTCCATTGCACTATTTTCAAAGGTTTTTCTTACATTATTTTATTCCCAGTTCCTACCCTCGAAAAAATCTCCCTCCTCTCTAACCGATTTTCAAATTATTTATACAATACATGCCAAGGGTCGTGACCCTTCAATTTTCTGGTTATGGCCATTTACATTCTTTGACATAACAAAATATTTAATTATCGCCTTATCGACAAACCAAATATCTTTGATTATAGTTATGCCTTTAATTTTTCACTTTATTGAACACTACAAAGTCTTCATTCATGCTTACCACTCTACCGCAGTCAACTTGTTGACTAGCTGCGGTACCGCAGTGAGACTGTCACAGTCCATCCTCATTGTTACCACGTTACCGCGGTCTTCACTTGAACCCCCTTGTGGTACCGCACTAAGCCTCCAATCTGCCTGCTAACTAACTATTTGCTAACTGCTACCTACTTACCATGCTACTATGATCATTGGCTTAACTACCAGTAGTACTAGGGTAGCAATCATTTGTCATTGCCTTCATTGTTGACTGTTGACCAAGCCGTCTCTGCCGCTCGTTGACCGTCCACCGCACTACCACGGTGACCATACTAACCGTGTGCGGTTGCATGGTAACTGCTACATGTTTGCCTTCATTGACTGCTACCTGCTCACCGTGACCACCGCGGTCTATGGTTTAAGCACGCGCGGTACCGTGGTGAGCTCTTTATGCCCGCCTAACCACTACCACCATACTGCAGGCCCCTTTGTGGGAGGTCGCGATAAAGCGGTAAACACATAGAAATGAAATATTAAGGTAGCGGGAAGGTATAAAATGAATAATGAAATGGACGGGGATTAAAATAAACCATTTTTATGAAAATATAGGAAAATGATGGACTAAAATGGAGAAAACCTTAGGGCTTAATGGAAAATATGAGGTTTTAAAAGAAAAAACCCTTAGGATTTTAAAATGGAAATTTTGGTTTTGACAACGATCTTGAGAATCAGAAGGTTTTTTATGATATTAAGTTGTATAGGTGATTACCTCCACTCTTCAATTTGGATTCTTAAAATTGAAAAAAATATTGCTAGTGTTAGTGGAGTATATCGTAAGTGTTCTCTCTTTAATTCTCAAAAAATATTGATTGAACTACGGATGTACTTTCTCATTTTTGTTTATCCTTAGAGGGCCTGACTGGTGGAAAAAATTAATCACCCCAGGGAACGACCCAACTAGTAACATGCTAAAGCCAAGCAACTTCCAACCGGTATATAAGTGTGGGTACTTGAAGAAAGTTCAAGTATCACGAGGATTGTTCTAACAAGGGTAGAATTGGTCTCTTTCCATATGGATGATCTCTGATGAATGGAATGCCTATACTAGAACTCTTTGTTTAGAAGGCCCAAATCATTAAATCTATTTGTTGATGCAAGAACGATCATTCTAAAGCCATCCCACTTTTTTAATGTCTCTTAGTAGAGATGAGAAGTATGCCATGGGAGTTTCATGGGTACTGATGCTTGGATGACCTGAGAATTGTGTGTCGTGGAGGGGAGCCAATGTGGTAAAAAATCATCCAGTAAGAGTAGGCATAGCTGGATTTATCTAAGTGGGAACTCAACAAATATTATCTCATTTCATCCTAGGATTGTGCATCACTTTGGAATCAAAACACTTTGCTTGGATCTAAAACACTTGAAAACAAAAACTCACCAAATCCTCAAAATTTCAAACCCTTTAGGATGAGCAAATACCTTTGACAAATCAAAGATCTCTTGCTTTCCCTATGTATTTCATCCTTAGATGCTTCTAAGTATTTGGATTTATATCACAATTTTCTCTTACTAAAGTCAACATTAGGAAACTATTGCCTTGCTTTCCTTGATTTCCACATAATGGACCTTGTGGAATGAAAAGAAATTAGGACATTAGACATTCAGTTTGAAACATAATCAAGAAAGTGTTTATAGTAAAAAGAATCAATCTAAGCAAGATAATAGACGAATTGGACCTCACATGTGCTTGATCCCATGATTTCCCTAAAAGTCAAAGTTCCCAAACCAAGCTGTCACAAGTTATTCAGTCTGAAATCTTGTGAGGAACATCTTTCAAGACTTCACAAAGTTAGAGAAAGGTTGGTCTATAATTTTTACAAGAAAGCTTCAAAGAACATTCCTAATTTGTATGAATTTTATTATAGTCAAAATCCAAGTGCCTTTCAAAGGTTTGAATTTCTCACATAGGAAGTACAAGCATGTTCTTCAACACCGAGGTCTTGTAGAAAGGAGTTCTATCTAGGTCTAATCTAGGATCAAATTCATTATTCTCATCCATCCCTAAACATCAATCAAATCTCATCCCACCAAACAACTCTTTGAATCTTGGAAAAATCAAATCATGCTAGACTTTTGGAAAATCCTTTAAATCAAATCAAAAATCATCTTGTTTGACTAAATATGTGTAGATGAATCCTTCTTCATATTCTTAGTTAAATTATCAATCCTTGTGAACAAATTTATTCCAAGATAAGCATCAAACCTCTTGGGGTTTATGATTTCATTATCCAAATCGAAATCCAAAACAAATCAAATCGAGAATCAAAAATCCAAAAGTTCTAAATTCTAGTGTCCCTTCAAGAATCTCAAGAGTTTAATAATTCACACCATCCACCCTTCATCTATCTCATCACCATCCTTTGATTCTTGAAATAACTTGGTTTTTCTTCTTTGTACCTAAAATTTGATCCTTCTTTTATGGTGCAAACTCGATCTCAATACAAGAAGAACATGGAATCCCACAAGCAAACATCTACTTCAAGTGACCTAAGTCAAACCACACTCAAAATCAATCCCATTGGGTCTAGAAATCCCCCACCCAATATTCCTCTACTACCATAAGATCCTCAAGAGGAAGGTCAAGTGGAAGACATCACCTACAATGTCTTGGGGATGAGTCAAGATGAAATCATAGAAATGGTCCAAAATCCCAAGAATCACAAAATTGTTAATGTTCTGATGAGACTCAATCCTTCACAATACATGCTAGAGCTAGAAAAAGAAGGGGCTAAACTACCTTCGGACTTTGACGTAAACACTAGTGTGGAGAAACCTCTTGGGATTATGCCCCCAGTCTCATTCACACCATCTTTCCAAAGCATCGTTCAACCCATCCCCCAACGCATATCATCTCTTGCTCCAATTCAATCAATTGTCAACAAGGGAAGCTCATTACTTCAAGCTCTTCAAACACATCCCCTTATGAACAATCAAGGCTTGGATGCAAACATCATCTTGTGTCAATCCATCCCCCATGATCCAAAACACCCCTAATTTATGCTCATCTTTCATGACACCAGTACTCCTTCTGCTTTCGCTACGGTACCAGTGTATCCTCTCAACACACCAATATCTCTCCCCATGACCTCACAAGGAGAAGGTGGATTATTTGGATAGGGGGGAATCTTTGATCCCTCATCCTCATAATTTTATCAAGTAAACATACCACCCATTCCCCCACCACTTCCTCCACTGATATCATCATCCACACCAATCCTTGGTTTAGGGAAGCCCCCTTTACTTATCCAAAATCAGCCGAATCAAATCAACACATCAAGTGTCCCAAATCCTCTAGGAATACCACCAAAATTGCAACAATAGGTGGTGTTAATTCAAACACCTCAATCAACCACATCTCAAAGCATGGTCTCCCAAGGACCTAGCTCATTCACCATACCCACCACCACGCAACCCATCGTCATCACCCAAATGCCTCAACAACTACCCCAACATAGTATCATCACACCATACCATACCATTGTGAATCCCCCACCTCTTCCACCAAATCCAAATGTGGCCAATCAATATAGCATCAATTTTCAAGCAGCACAACAAGCCTACCAAAAGGTGCTCCATCAATTCTAAACCTAGCAAGCTATGTAAGCCACATAACAAGAATAAACACTATCGGTCATACAACAAGCTCAACAAGCTACCCAAGCATAAGCAAAAGCATTGCTATAGCAGAAACAAGCTCAAGCACAAGCACAAGATTTATTATGAAAACAACAAGTCATGCAAGTTTCTCAAATTGTGAAAGCCATATAAGTTGCACAAGCTGCTCAAGCTTCTGAAGCTACACAAGCATAAGTGTAGGCCCAAAATCAAGGACATCAAGCCTTGTTACAACAACAAGATTACAAAAAATCCTTACAAAAATACCAAGCACAATATAAATCACCACAACAACAAGTGGCTCAACAACAATCCCACCAATAATCATTGTTGGCACAACAACAACAACAAGCCCAACAACAATCGTTATTGGCACAACAACAACAACAAGCCCAACAACAAGCATTGTTGGCACAATAGAAACAACAAGACCAACAACAATCTTTGTTGGTACAACAACAACTACAAGCTTATCATAAAGTGTTGGTTGTGCAATAAACTCTCGCTAATGCACCATTTGGTCCACAAGTCATCACACCTATCACCCAAGTCCCTACACCATCCTCGAACACATTCATTCCACCACCTGACCCTCAAAGAAACTTATCCACCCAAATCAAAAATCTCTCACAACAAGTGTTGGACATTCAATCAAGGAAGACCCTTAAATCACAAGGGAATCTATGTCCTTATCCATTCGAGAGGAGCATTGTGATGAAACCATTTCTACAAGGCTTTGAGATCCCCAAATTTGACAAGTACTGCAAACTCAGAAACCCTAAAGATCACATCAAGGAATTCGACGTGCATTGTATGGAAGTAGCCTATGATGACTCCTATCTAATGAGGCTCTTCCTATGGAGTCTAGCTGGCCTGACCATGGACATGGACGTAAACTTGGATGAACTATCCAACCTCAAGAAAATAAAGGGATCCAAAGCCAATAGAAGAAAGTGGGCCATGCCAGAAGAATAGCAAGTCAAAACTATCATTGCAAATATTGAAGGAACTTAGGCCTTTCATCTCAAAGTCCAGTGCATCACCTCCTGTGATCAACTCATACCTAAATCTCTCAGCATCAAAAGGCCTCTCATTGCACAAGGGGTAACACCTTCTTATCAAGATAATTGCCCATCGACAACTTATAATGACAAACCACAAACATGTGTGAAAAAAAGAATGTCACCAACAACATTGTTGTTAATTTCTAAGATTGTGACCCATGCTCCAAAGCCAAATATGCAACAAAAAACGTATCAAAAACCTCAGAATAATACCCAGAACACCCCCTGATCCAACATGTCTCATCAACAAAACAACACCCAGACAATCAATAATGGCAATGACCAAATTGCACCATCCACAAGAAACCAATATCCTCCAAAACAAAAGTATACACCACTTGGAGAATCGATCAAATCTATCATGAAGCGGCTTATCGATGCCAACATCATCACACTCCCTATCATTGAGAATTACCAAGAGCCTCAAGTTAAGCCACCATGGTATAATGAGAAGCACTTGTGTAATTTTCAAAAAATCAAGGGATATACAATAGCCAATTGCATGAGGCTCAAAAACCTAATCCAATACCTCATTGAAAACAAGACCATCAAAGTTGAACAACCAGTTGGAAATCAGGACCTTAAGATATACACAAATCTAATGTCGGATCATGACAAGTGAAACAAAAATGGAAAAGGAAAGAAGTATGGTAGCTTCAACCATGTTTATGACCATGTTATCACATCCTTAGATGAATGGGTAGGTTTTGTCCATATCCCAGGGTACAAAGCTAACTATGGATTCACCACACGAAGTGGCAGAATCACCATCCCTGGACTATCCACATAGGCCAAAGCACACCCTAGAAATTCAAATTCATTCACTAGTGGCTATAATGTTTTGGAATGACTAAAGAAGATCCCCACTCA
This sequence comes from Sequoiadendron giganteum, assembly GCA_007115665.2. NCBI lineage: Eukaryota > Viridiplantae > Streptophyta > Pinopsida > Cupressales > Cupressaceae > Sequoiadendron > Sequoiadendron giganteum. The sequence continues at coordinate 253,503,433 of CM021106.1, read as the reverse complement.
TATCTCTATCATGGAGTTACTAAGTTTTTTTCCTGCACATAGGGATAATTTAGAAAAAGCCCTTGTCAAGTCTTCTATACCCACGGATCTTGAGGCAGATCAGTTCCAAGCTATGGTCAGAAACATCACCACACCACATCTCCTCTCATTCTCTAAACAATATATCCCTACCCAACAATCTCATAATTGTGCACTTCATCTTGAAGTCATCATCCATAAGAATAAAGTCAAACAAGTTTTGGTGGATGGAGGTGTAGGGTTGAATATTTGTTCCCTCAAGTTAATAAAGAATCTTGGATTCTTTGAAGACATGATTGAAAATGGAAAAGGTATCACCATCTGAGCTTATGATGATCAAGAGAGAGTTTCTTAAGCCACTATTCAACTTCCCATTCAAGTGGGACCAACCATTATGGAAACCACTTCCCAAGTTCTTGATCTCGACCTCCCTTATAAAATTCTTCTAGGGCGCCCATGGATCCATGGGATGAAAGTGGTTGCTTCCACATTTCATCAATGTGTTAAATTCCCCTATGAGAAGAAAGAGGTCACAATTCATGGTGATCCCCAGCCCTTTGCCTATTGCAGAAACTTGGAAGCCAGGTACTACAAAGTCCCATAAGAGTCAAAAAATGATGAAGGCCCTTCAACTCCGTATATAGATCCATCCAACATAGCCTCCACTTCTGGGACAAAGACATCCACATTTCTTGACATCTCTAATATCAAAGTAATTATCCAAGAAAAAGGGTGTGGCTATTAAAAAATGAAGAAGGGAGCCTTTGCGGTAGTAGAGTTACCTCAATCCCCAAGATCCCATGGAAAGCCACAGCCTACCAATACAACATCTCAAATCTTCAGCGAATATCCCTCCTGATTCAGGAGTTGGGAATGTTGAAACTATAAAATTTTGATAACATCATTAACCCTTCATGCTTATTAGTTTCCCAAGAAGTTCATATTACAGACACAAAATTTCCTCATATAGCATTTTCACCAAGGTTCGGGTTAAATTTTGTCATATAGCCCCATAAAATTCATCTGATATTAAATCTTTAACATTTGAAAATATCCGCATAAGTTGATGCAGGTCTCACCGATAATAATATACATCTCTTCAGTATATCGGCAAGACATCAGAATTGTCATACTGATGAGTATATATGCTAAGACAATGCGGGTTCACATTTTCTATTGACAAGACAAAAGGTATCAGTGTGACGATGTGAGGTCATATCAAGCTAAATTGATTTTTACCGATTGGAATATAATAAAGTGTATCGGCCAGACTATAGTCATCGAGGTGAGATTTTGAAGGACTACACGAAGCGTTCATTGGTCTTACCGATAAAGCAAAAATAAGATTCATTCGGTGAGACAATGATGCCAGGGAGAGTTCGAGGAGTCTTACCGACTCCCTGTGTTATATCGACAAAACTGAGCGTATAGAGATAAAACTTATCAAAGAGACAATGTGCATGGTCTTACCGAAGAAAAGGTGTATCGATAAGATATGTCTCAGTAGGGAGATCTAAGAGAGGTCACGGTGAATATTATTTTGTCGGCAGGATAATCACTTGGTCTTAGCGACTTAAGTTGACAAAGTGAATATCTCGGTGAGACAAAGAGCCTTCATAGTGAAGTGAAGAATTGTTGGCCCAATTCGTTAAGTCTGGGCGATAGTTTGCTTTGATGAAGGTCATGGAAATATTAAAAACAAAAAGGGAAAACTATCGGGGAGACTTGTGATGTCGGGGGAACTACAAGATGTCTTAGTAGATGTGTGAATGTTGAACAGACGAATCGGCTAGAGATTTGAAATGTATTGCTGATATGATACCTAATGTGATAGTGAGAATTTTGAAAAACTTGCTTCAATCATGTCTCAATGAAGACATTAATGGAACCACGAAGCATAAAAGATTTTACAAATCAAGGTCAGCTCAATTGAAATCATTTTTTCATAGAATTGGTAGTGAAGGACAATAGAGGAATGAGCAAAACAATTGAACCATTTTTCTAACTTGGATTTTCAAGCGAAATACAGTAAGTTCCTCATCCTCTAAAAATTTGTAAATTTTCAAAATGGAAGGCACTAGTTTAGAAAAGATAAAAGGAAGAAAATATGGGGAGGATAGTGAACCAAAGGGAAAAAAGAAAAAAACTGAAATACGACTAGAGGGCACCAAGAGAAAATTGAACCAAGATCTCGTAGACCAGCTACCTAGTTCAGGACCTAAAGCAAAGTGTTCTGCACAGCTTAAGGTGGAAGTAGATAAATTAGATGACAAATGTAAGTTCATAGGAGATGTTTGGACCCCAATTAGAGGATACGAATTGTTCAGTTACCACTACCACCTAAGAAATCACTTCGAGCCAGTATGTAACCCATGGAGGCTCAATTTGGGAAACCTAGTGTGCCCTAGTGTTTATGTTGATGTCAAATTGGTGAAATTATTGGCTAGTCATTATAATCCAAAGAATAGGGCCATATGTGATTTATCTGGGAACCCGATGATAAATGTGTCTGAGAATGCAATAAGTGAGGTCTTCAAGTTAGAAAGAATGTGCAATGAGAAGATTATAAGTGAGGAGTTCGAGAGCGAATTCAAAAGAATGGATACCATTTACAAGGGCTAGAGGTTACCCCTGCATATAATTAGGTGTAATGGCAAACCGACTTTGATGGAAGACAGTGAGGGACCACCATTTCTTGTGGATCTCTTCGAACCCTACATAAAGTATACTTATTTTTCAGTAGGATAGGTATTGGGGATGGAGGTCCCATAGCATATGATAGTTGTACCTATGGTGATTAATATAGATGTTCAATATCATAACTCAAGGTCATTTGATTATGCTTCACATGTGTTTAAAGAACTTGATGTTGGGTTTATGGCAGTAAATAATGGAGCCTATGTCCTGCACCTCAGGAATTATTCATTGTTGATGCAATTGGTGCTATATTTTGGCCAGGAATTAGGATTGTGGCCCCAGGAGCTGAGAATTTATCAATTTGATAAGGCAAGCCATTTCCTATTCAATTGTGGACTGTTGTTTGGGACAACAGGTTTGCTAATTCTAATTTCTTGCATTTTGAAGAATATTTTATAAAGCCATTGTAAAAGTTTCCTAAGTATCCTTGTGACTATTCCTTGTCTGATGAAATAAAGAGATTTCTTAGGACTAACGATTTTAATGGACCAATCAGCCACAATTGGGGGGATTGGTATTGTTTAGAAAATACCATCATGATTAGGGTATATGGTTTTGAAAGTACTCCATTTATTTTTCCTATGACAGTTCTAGATAGAATTGCATAATTAGAGATTGTTAGGAAAATAGATTTCTCTAGTGTCATGAACTTAAGCTCTTATAGGAAGCAAGATTTTTTTCCATGTATGCTATGTTTTGGTGATTTTACTGTGTTAGCAAAGGAGGGAAAATAAATAAGAAGACTGGTTGACAATGTCACACCAGGAAATGAGGAGTAGTTGTTAAAAAACTTAAGGGATTATGTGGAGAAAGAGATGAAAAGCATGACCCTTGATAAAGTGAGAGAGATGTTAGGAAAGGCTGGTGTCATGATTTTCCCAACGCAAAATCTCAATTTTGCATTGGTTTTTGACGGTTTCCTAAAAGACAACAATGCTACACACAAGCTCAACATAGAAAATGTGAAAAAATTGTATATAGGATCTAAATACAATCTTGATGAAGAGAAATTAATGATTTGGGCTTTATATCCCCCTCACAAGAAGTTAGTTGTAATTGATATTGAGAAGGCATTTGGACATGTAATGACTTTGAAGGCTAGGGAGGTTGATCTAGTTGTAACTACAAAAATTGGGATCAATATAGAAAAATTAAATAAAGCCCAAATACAAGCATTGATCAGAGAGAGAGAAATGTACAAACCCAATAGTGAAAGAATACTAAGAGAAAATTGGTAGGTGCTCCAATGGGGCAAACAAAGATGCTCACCCAAGGTGAAAGTGCATAGGTGAAGGACCACTGGGAAGGATCAAGTGCATACTCTCAAGGGAAAATGGACACACTTACAACAATAATCAAAAGGATGCAGGTCATTTTAACCACTTGGTTAAATAAACTTTGGGGAAAACATTCACAATACGTTGATGCAATAAAAGAACATAGGAGAGTGGATAGCAGAATCCAAGAAAAACTTGAGGAATTAAAGCAAAAGGATACTCCTAATAATGTAGGCATTGAAAACGCTCGTCGTATCTTGGATAAGCACAAGGGATTCTTTAAGGAATTAGAAGAATTGATAGAAGCTGCTGAGAAAAAATTGACTAGGTTCTGTAATGATGAGGGAGAATTAAAAGAAATGACTACATGGAAGAACGAATGTGAATTAATATTCCAAGAGATGTTAAAGACAAACACTGTGAATGATACAATGTTGGATGAAGCATGCGAGCAGAATGAGTGAATGGTGATAACGGATATTGTGATCTGCAATGCGTTAGGAGATGCAGATACACACGAGTCCCGTGATTACACAAAGCACATGTCTAAAGTTCACTTGTGGATTAACAAAGCTTAGTTAATGCTAATCTTGTTAGTGTTTTATGCTTAAATTTTTTCTAAAGGACACGTCCTTCCACCCGCTAATGTATAAGTATCCATTATTTGCAAAGAAGAAGAGGATTATTTTTAGATAGAAGATAGTTAGTATGGAATACAATACTTTCATAATGTTTCAAAGAACTATGATGCATGTATAAATTTTGAAGGATCAATGAAAGAAATCTGATATTGTGGCATCCTTCTAGTATCAATTATATGTTAAGTTAACTGAAAATATTATCGAGTTGTCTCCAAGGTTGATATTTTCTTTGTTATTTAAATTGACATATCAAGTATATTCTTAGTTTATCAATGCACATTTGTTGTATTTGTGTGGTGTGATTGGTTGGTTCTTTCAAGTAAAGATTAAATCCTTCAAGTTATTCACAGTAATCTAGAATTATCATTTGGATCATTAAGAAGAGCTTGGTAATTACATTCTTGCATGTTTATACAAGTTATAGACTAATATCATATGCGAAATTATTACAATCTCTGCTAGATAGAAGTCATTTATCTAAAACTTTCACTTGACTCCATTTTTACCCAACAAGGCACTGGTCTTATTTATCCTTTTAGGTTCCATCCATTTCATTTACATCTCTTAATTGAACATATAAATTTCCACTTTGATATTGCATATACAATTTATACCAAATTAGGATCATATCTTTGCACTATCAAATTGCCATTTGTGGATAATTTGGTCAAGAGGGAAGTATAATTAAAAATCTGTGTCATTCATATAGGTGCACCCGCCTAGGTTTAGTAGAGCCTTAAGAGTAGAAGGTTCAACTATATTGGTTGCCCTTGTTAGTTGGCCAATAACATTGTGAGAGCTTGGAAACCTCTCGTGGTTCATTCAAACCAGTGTTTTTGAGACCTGACAAATTGGCAACTCTGCTGGGGAAACTTGAAGGAAATCCATTGGTAGACGACCTTTCCATATAGAGTCATCAAAAGAGAACCATAATTAAAATTTGAAAATTGACTCCGCCGAGTGAAATAACATCTTTTCTCACTTTTAGAAAAAGTAGGTGGCAACTCTGAATTAACAAAAGCATTGAGACTGATATAATAAGATACAAATCAGAAAGGAATGGACCTAGAGTTCAGACCATCACATTTTCTTGCAATATGCAAGGAAGGAGATCTTTGTACAAGGAGGGGGATGGTCCTAATGACAAAGGTAAGGGAACCTATACGAATGATTAGGGTAAGAAGTTATTCAATGATCTAGATCTAGGCACAAAAAATAGAATATCAAAACCACCGATGGAAACACACAACTCATATGAGGCATTAATAAATGAAAATAGCCCATCTAAAGAGCTTCACACTCCTGAAGAGAAGAGAAATCCCTTACATCGAATAAGCCATGATAAAGATGAAGAGTTCATGGCTAAATTTGAAGCTGAGAAGAGGAGAGAATTTGAATGTGATCAGAGAGCTGCACTTTTTGAGGAAGGACTTGAATGTGAGGCAACATCGGAAGAAAACCATGAACTTATGACCCAAAGTGAGATAGATGCACAATGGGAACGTATGAGGCAAGAAACAGAAAGGTCGAGGATAGAATATGAGGAAAGGCTTAAGCCCATGAAATAATTTGAGAAATTGAAGTTAGAAAAGGCTCAGGTTAAAACATCAATGGCTCATTAACCAAAATATACACCCCTTCATAAGAACAACAATATGAATCCATCGAATTCCCCACAAGCCCACCGAAATCAGCCAAGGAATCAATTTAAAAACACAAATGCTCCACCACAACACCAAAATATTCAACCACCTCCTCATCAACAATATGTACCCCCACAAGGTCAGCAATATGTGGCAAATACTTACCCATTGTACCAGCATCAGCATTTCCAAAATCCCCCTCCACAATACACAACCATGATTAGATAGTTTGATCTTGTTGGATTTCAGATATACCCTTACCCTCTGGACAATAATTGGAGGAACCTAGTCCCTAAGTTCATAGGAAGTAATGCAGTTACAACCGAGGAGCTCCTGAGAAACTTTAAAGCAGTTATTCAAGACTTGGATATGCAATATGAGGGTGTATAGATGAGATTATTTATGATGTCACTGATTGAAGATGCTAGGGATTGGTTTAACAGTCTACCAATAGCATCCATTTATTCCATTCATGTATTTTATGAATAGTTTATTCAGCAGTATGGAAATCAGTGTGCATCATATTTTGCTTTGCATGAGTTAGTGACTATCCAAAAGCATCAAATGAGTCATCCTATGATTTTAAACAAAGGTTTGTTAAATTGCATAATAAAATACCTCAGGGATCCAAGTTGGCTGACCCTTCTGCATTAAGTATCTATTTGAAAGCCTTTGATCCCCAAACAGGATATGAATTGAGAAACGAAGATCCTAGGAATTTGGCTAAAGCTCGAAAGATAGCATTAACTATTGAAAATAATAGGAAAGCTGTAGGGATGTTTTCTAAAAGGGAAAACCCTAGGGTTCCCCCATATGCTCCCTGAAATAGACAAGAGAACACATATAGAAATGAAAGACCAAGGCTGCATGACATGCCTTATAATACAAACTAGAAGGATGGGAAGTCGATAAATGATAGACCAAGAAATAAAGAAACACTAGATCCATTAAAAAGGAAAGGAGCATATATGGTAGATAAAATTCCCTAGTATTTAGTTTGTTATGCACCACATTCCCCAGAGCATTGTCTTACAACTCAGTCAATACTAGAAGAAGCCACACTAGAAAATGATGGTGGTGAAGATCAGAATGTCTATTTAACTTCCCATCCTCTTAACTCTTTGGAGCGGGAATATTCATCTTCAGAGGAGGAAGGATATGAGTATAATTTTGATCACCAAAAAAATAATGTTCACATGGCAAAGCAACATATTTTTTTTGATCATGAAGAAAGTGATAATGAGAAAAATCCCCCTGTTGCATCATGTCAAACTAATAGGTACAGTGTGAAGAGACCAAGTGAAGAAGAGATTGAAAGGTTGACTATTGTAGTAGTGGAGGAGGCTAGAAACAGATATCGGTTGAGGAACAGAACAATGAATAGAAATGAGGGTGTCCCAAGAGGAATATTTGTAAAAAATAAAAAAGTATCGAATGAGACATCAAAAGGGACAAATGATAAGAAATTGGACAACAAAGAACATAAGGGATCTCCTAAGGAGGCAAGTAAAGAAATCCCCAATGAGAAGCAAAAGCCAAATCAAGCATCAAAAGGGGAAAACGGAGAGCACAAAGGAGAATTGATAGAACCTAAAAGGGTGATCAGAACTGAAGGTACATCCTTTGATTTCATACAAGCCTTATCTCAATTGAAGATGTATGTCCCATTAATTGAAATGATGAAGATCAAGGAATATAGGGAAGGTTCCATACAATTAATGTCTAATGGGAATCAAAATATAAACCCTGAAAATAAGGAAGTTTTTGAAATCAATAATAAAAGGAAGGAGGTAAAAAATATTGAGGCCTGCCTGATGAACACACCATAGATTGACCCATTATTTACTACTTTACTCATAAGTGGAAAACTAGTAAGAAATTGCATGATAGACTCAAGTGCCTTCATGAATATCATGACAGTAGGGGTAATGAAATAGCTAGGTATGTGGATAGATGTAGAAGGAGTTAAATGCTACACCATGGATAGTAGGCATATTCCGGTTGTGGGAATAATGAAGAATGTGGAAGTAAGATTAGCAACTTACCCACAAGCTGCCTATAATATTGACATAACCATAATTGACACACCTCCCTAGTTTGGAATGCTTCTATCGAGATAGTGGACTATAGCAGTAGGAGGCAATGCACAGTTTGATTTATCATATGCCACCATACCAGTGAATAGAGAAGAGCTCAAGTTATATAGGGAACCCAGAATGAATCAAATTGTTGAATATGCTCCTTAAGAGAAAATTAATTGTTTCTGTTATGTAGATTTGGGGAGTTTTAGGGTAGAATTATCCCAACCTAAGTTGGTAAACAAAGATCCAATTGATAAAAATATTTCTAAAAATCAGCAAGGGGTATGGAAAATGTACTTTGATGGGGCTTGCAGCCAAGAAGGTAATGGAGCTGGGATAGTTTTCATATTGCCTGATGGTTAAACTTTCAAATACTCATCTTTGTTAGCAATTGAATGTACAAACAATGTGGTGGAATATGAATCTTTTTTGATGGGATTGAATTTAGCTATTAAACACAAGATTAAACTCTTAATAGTTTTTGGAGACTCGAAGCTAGTTGTGTCTCAGATTAGATCAAAATATGTAGCAAAAAATAAAAGGTTGAAACAGTAGAGGAATGCAATATGGGATACAATCAAACTATTTGATGCTTTCTCTATTGATTGGGTGGACAAATAAAAAAATATAATGGCAGACTTCCTAGCCAATGTAGCACTCAAACAAGATGACATCATGCTAGCAGGAATATCCCAAGTTGAGTTCAAAACAAGACATGCTATACCTGACAATGTATATAGTTGGTAGGTTTTTAATGATGACATTGATCTTTTAAAATTCCTTCACTGTATAGATCAATATGAGGCTCAAGAAATTGATTTCAATGCCTTTGTGGAAGAAATAAATGCAGAACAGATGGTATTCAGAAAGAAGGTCTTACAAATTAAGACTAATAAACTTCCCAAGGGGCTAGTAGCATTGGAAAGAGTATACGATGGAAGTGATCAATCCCTTATGAAATAGACACCAGTAAAAAAGGAAGATATTGAAGAAATAAACTTAGGGACTGAACTAATACCAAGGAAAGTATATATTGGGAAGAAAATAAGCCCGACTATCCAAAGAATGCTGATTTCATTGTTAATAAAATATAAACATGTGTTCACATGGTCTTATGAGGACCTCAAGGCATATAGGGAGGATTTATTTCAACATGAAATTCCATTGAAAGCAGATGCAAAGCCATTTAGATAGAAACAAAAGCCTATTAACCCCACATTGGAACCAAAAATGTTGGAAGAATTGGCCAAACTTAGAGATGGAGGTATCATTAAACCTGTCAAGCATTCAACATGGGCGTCAAACCTTGTTCCTGTTAGAAAGAAAAATGGAGATATCAGATTGTGTGTGGATTTCAGAAATCTGAATGTGGCATCCCTCAAAGATAACTACCCTCTACCTAACATGGAAGCTATACTGCATAAAGTAACCGTGTGTGAGTTGTTGTCTATGATGGATGGTTTTTTTGGTTATAATCAGGTTAAAGTCGGGAAATCTGAGCAGTACAAAACAACTTTTACAACTCCATGGGGAACATATGTCTATGTGAGAATGCCTTTTGGTCTCACAAATGTGGGAGAAACCTTTCAAAGAGCTATTGACGTAGCATTTCCAAACTTGATTAATGCTATAATGGTGGAGTATCAAGATGAACTTACTGCTTACTCAAAAAGAGCTAAAGATCATGTAGAACATCTTGAAAAAATATTCATTAAATCTTTAGAGTATGGCATTAGTCTGAACCCTAAGAAATGTCATTTTGTTGTTATAGAGGGAAAACTCTTAGGACACATTGTGTTGAAAGAGGGAGTTAGAATAGATCCTGGGAGAGTTGAGACTATAAATAAGGTCCCTATCCCTGAAACTGTAAAAGCCATCCAATCATTTTTTGGGCAGATTAATTTTGTTAGGAGGTTTGTGTCCAACTTTGCTGAAATTGTCAAGCCCATATCAAAGATGCTAAGGAAAGGACAAAAATTGAATGGAATCCAGAAGCATTAGAAGCCTTTGTATCCATTAAAAGAGCCACTAAGGAAGCCCCTGTCCTCAAATCTCTTGATTTCACAAAACCTTTTCAAATATTTTCATTCGCTTCCTTGCACACTATAGTTGTTGTTATGTTACAAAAAAATGAGGATAGTCATGAGCAACCTGTGTCCTTTTTTAGTAAAGCTTTGAAGGAATCAGAGTTGAAGTATGACATAATGGAAAAACAAGCCTTTGCATTGGTAAAATCCACAAAAGCCTTTAGACGATATCTTGTTGGAGCCAAAGAGATTGCTTATGTCCCTCATGCAACTGTCAAAGAAATTTTGACACAGTCAGAAGTAACAGGGAAGAGGTGCAAGTGGATTAATAAAATTCAAGAATTTGATATGGAAATACAAATTACTAAATTGATAAGAGGCCAAAGATTGGCCAAGTTAATGGTAGAAGCAAACATTGAGGAAAATCAAATTTGCAATGTAGAAGAAGAAGGAAATGCAATTGCAATTATTGAGCATACACCTTGGTATACAGACATCATGTATTACCTAAGAAACACAAAGTGCCTTGAAGGATTCAATAATAACTAGAAAATAACTTTGAAACTATAGGCCTCTAAATATGTATTCATAGAAGGTGATTTATTTTGTAAAAATAGAGATGAAATGTTGTTGTTATGTTTAGCTGAGTCACAAGCTAATCATATTTTAAAATAAATGCATGAAGGGGTTTGTGGAGGCCATTATTCTACAAAGACAACTACACATAAAATCCTCAAGGCAGGTTATTACTAACCAAAATTTTTTAATGATTTGTTTTCATATGTAAGAAAATGTGAAGCATGTCAAAAGTTTTCAGGCAAAATGAAATATCAGGGAGCTTTACCACTTAGACCTATGCAGGTTGAAGCTCCTTTTCATCAATGGGGAATTGACTTTATTGGGGAAATACAAAAGAGATCAAGTGGAGGACATAGATGGATACTGGTAGCCACGAATTACTTCACCAAATGGGTAGAAGCAATCCCAACCAAACAGGTGACAAGTAAAGCTATGATAAATTTGCTGATGGATAATATCATCACCAGGTTTGGTACACCATTGAGATTAATCATAGATAATGGGATGTGTTTTAGACCGGATGAGTTTAAAATCTTTTGTCGTATGCATGGTATTGTTATCTCTTATTCTGCCCCTTACCATCCACAAGCTAATGGCCAGGCAGAGTCCAGTAACAAAAGTCTTCTAAAGATCATTAGGAGAATGTTGGGTGGAAACAAAAAGATATGGGATTAAAAATTAAAATTGGTTGTATGGGCTGATACGATCACTGTCAAAAAGGCAATTGGAAAATCCCTATATGAACTAGTATATGGAACACAAGCCAGAATGCCTTTAAGAAATTTGTTACCAGTTTATAAATTTATTCTTGAGGAAGACATGGAGGTTCATGACCAGTGAAAGAGAGAATGGAGCAATTAGCAGAACTTGATGAAATGAGAAGATTAGCCAAAAACTAGAACATGAAGTTGCAAACACAAATGAAGTATTTGTTTGAAAAAAAGGAAAAAAATAGAAAATTTGAAGAAGATGATCTTGTATTGATGGGGAATGCTAGGTGCTAGGAGAAAGGAAAACATGGAAAATTTGAGGCTTTATGGTTAGGAACTTTTTTTTGTTGTTGGCAAGCAAGGAGAGGATTCATATTATTTGCAAAATATGAGTGGTGAGGAATAGGAGTTGCCTATACATGGGAAATTTCTAAAGAACTTTTTCTCTTGAAAATTACAGAGGATCAAGGGTTGCCAATGCATGTACAACTCTTGAGAAAACCTCTCATAAAATTTCCATGCATAGTAGTATAGGAAGTAAAGGGTATATGAAATTGCTAGTACATCAAAAATCCTGGAATCCCTTATTTGTTTTTCTCCATGTACAGTATTTTAGGATCATGTTCATCTCCACTTGCTTTCATCCATAATGTTTGGTTTGCTCACCTAGAGATCTGGATCCTTGCAATGATCTCACAATCATTCATCCCCAGATGGAGCCACTTTTGAAACCATAAAATTTTGATAACCTCATTAACCCTTCATGCTTATTAGTTTCCCAAGAAGTTCATATTATAGAGATAAAATTTCCTCACACAGCATTTTCACCAAGGTCCGAGTTAAATTTTGTCATATAGCCCCATAAAATTCATCTGACATTAAATATTTAACATTTGAAAATATTGGCATAAGTTGATGCAAGTCTCACTGATAATAATATACATCTCTTTACTATATCAGAAATACATTAGAAGTGTCATACTGATGAGGATATATTCCAAGAGAATGCGGGATCGAATTTTCTATCGGCTAGAAAAAAGGTATCGGTGTGACGATGTGAGGTCATATCGAGCTAAATTGCTTTTTACCGATTGGAATATAATAAAGTGTATCAGCCAGACTATAGTCATCATGGTGATATTTCAAAGGATTTCCCGAAGCATTCACTAGTCTTGCCGATAAAGCAAAACAAAGATTCATTCAGTGAGACAACGATGCAGGGGAGAGTTTGGGGAGTCTTACCTACTCCCCGTGTTATACTGACAGAACTGAGCATTTAGAGATAAAAGTTGTCAAAGAGACAATGTGCATGGTCTCACCGAAGAAAAGGTGTATCGATATGATATGTCTCAGCAGGAAGATCTAAGAGAGGTCACAACGAATATTATTCTATCAACAGGACAATCAATTGGTCTCGGCGACTTAAGTTGACAAAGCGAATATCTCGATGAGACAAAGAGCCTTCGTAGTGAAGTGAAGAATCGTTGGCCCGATTCATTAAGTTTGGGCGATAGTTTTCTTTGGTGAAGGTCATGGCGATATAAAAAACAAAAAGGGAAAACTATCGGGGAGACTTGTGATGTCGGGGGAACTACAACATGTCTTAGCAGATGTGTTAACGTTGAATAGACGGATAAGCCAAAGATTTGAAATGTCTTTCTGATATGATACCTGATGTGATAGTGAAAATTTTGAAAAACTTGCTTCATTCATGTCTCAGTGAAGACATTAATGGCACTAGGAAGCATAAAATATTTTTCAATTCAAGGTCAGCTCAATTGAAATCATTTTTTCATAGAATTGGCAGCAAAGGAGAGAAGAGGAACAAGCAAAACAATTGATTCATTCGTCTAACTTGGATTTTTAGACAAAATACAGTAAGTTCCTCATCCTCCGAAAAATTTAAAATTTTGAAAATGGTTTAGGCACTAGTTCAAAAAATATAAAAGGAAGAAAACATGGGGAGGATAGTCAACCAAAGGGAAAAAATTAAAAAATTGAAATACGACCAAAGGGCACCGAGAGAAAATTGAACCAAGATCTCCTACACCAGCTACCTAGTTTTGGACCTAAAGCAAGGAGTTCTTCATAGCTTAAGGTGGAAGTAGATAAATTGGATGACAAATGTAAGTTCATAGGAGATGTTTGGACCCCAATTAGAGGATACGAATTGTTCAGTTTCCACTACCATAGAAGAAATCTTTTCAAGCTAGTATGTAACCCGTGGAGGCTCAATTTTGGAAAATTGGTGTGCCCTAATGTTTTTGTTGATGTCGAATTGGTGAAATTATTGTCTGGTCATTATAATCCGAAGAATAGGGCCATATGTGATTTATCTGGGAACCTAGTGATACATGTGTCTGAGAATGCAATAAGCGAGGTCTTCAAGTTAGAAGGAATGTGCAATGAGAAGATTATAAGTGAGGAGCTCGAGAGTGAATTCAGAAGAATGGATACCATTTACCAGGGATGGAGGTTACCCCTGCATAGAATTATGTGTCATGGTAAACTGACTCCGATGGAAGACAGTGAGCGACCACCATTTCATGTGGTTCTCTTCAAGTTCTATATAAAGTATACTTATTTTTCAATAGGATAGGTATTGGGGATGGAGGTCCCATAGCATATGATAGTTGTACCTATGGTGATTTCTACGGATGTTCAATATCATAACTCTAGGTCATTTGATATGCTTCACATGTGTTTAAAGAACTTGATATTGGGTTGATGGCAGTAAAGAATGGAGCCTATGTCCTGCACCTTAGGAATTATTCATTGTTGATGCACTTGGTGTTGTATTTTGGAAAGGAATTAGGATTGTGGCCCCTAGAGCTGAAAATTTCTCAATCTGATAAGGAAGCAAAGCCATTGCCTATTCAGTTGTGGACTGCTGTTTGGGACAACAGGTTTGCTAATTCTAATTTCTTGCATTTTGAAGAATATTTGGTAAAGCCATTGTACAAGTTTTATAATCATCCTTGTGACTATTCCTTGTCCGATGAAATAAAGAGATTTATCTGGCCTAAGGATTTTAATGGACCAATCAGCCACAACTGAGGGGATTTGTATTGTTTAGAAAATGCCACCATGATTAGGGTTTATGGTTTTGAAAGTACTCTATTTATTTTTCCTAGGACAGTTCTAGATAGAATTGCATACTTAGAGAATGTTAGGCAAATGGATTTCTCCAATGTCATGAACTTAAGCTCTTATGGGAAGCAAGCTTTTATGCCAAGTACGTTGTGTTTTCGTGATTTTACTGTGTTAGCAAAGGAGGGATACAATTTAATTTTGGATAAGTTATTGCATTATAACATGAGAAAAGCGTCGTCAAGGAAAAACTCTGATCCAGAGGGATATATTCATTCTGCCAGACAGAGGGTAAACTTTGGAGGGTATCATCATGTTCCCTATTAGTCTGATGACATAATTAGAAACTTGGAAGCAGAAGAAGTAGAAATGGTAATTGAGAAACATGATCAAGAATTGTTAGATGCTGAGCTGTTGTCTTCCAGTAAAGAAGTATTAGAGGGTAATAGGCCACAAGGTCCAACTAGAAAGGTATCGAGGACAAGAACTCAGGATTACACCTATTCTGCCAGAGAGATAAATATTGAGGAAACTGTGGATGTGGATACAAGACGTGAAGAATATAGATATTTTATAGCAGATGATGAATTTTTGAATACATCAGAATTCAAAAAAAAATAATACAAACTTTAAGGGAAAAGAAATAAGAGGACTGGTTGACAATGTCACACTAGGAAATGAGGAGCAGTTGTTAAAAAAATTGAGGGATTATGTGGAGAAAGAGATGACAAGCACGACCCCTGAGAAAGGGAGAGAGATGTTAGAAAAGGCTGGTGTCATGATTTTCCTAGGGCTAGATCTCAATTCTGCATTGGTTTTTGACAATTTCCTGAAAGACAACAATGCTACACACAAGCTTAGCAAAGAAACAGTGGCAAAAGTGTATACAGGATCAAAATACAATCCTGATGAAGAGACATTAATGATTTGGGCTTTATATCCCCCTCACAAGAAGTCAGTTGTCATTGATACTAAGAAGGAATTTGGACATGTCATGACTTTGAAGGCTGGAGAGGCTGATCCAGTTGCAACTACATAAATTGGGATCAATATAGCAAAATTAACTAAATCCCAAATACAAAGCATTGATCAGAGAGAGAAATGTACAAAGCCAATAGTGTAAGAATACTGAGAGAAAATTAATGTCTAAAGGACTTGGTAGGTGTTGCAACGGGGCCAACAAAGATGCTCACCCAAGGTGAAAGTTCACAGTGAAGGACCACTGGGAAGGATCAAGTGCATACTCTCAAGGGAAAATGGACACACTTACAACAATAATCAAATGGAGGCAGGTCATTTTAACCACTTGGTTAAATAAACTTTGGGGAAAACATTCATAATACGTTGATGCAATAAAAAAACATAGGAGAGTGGTTAGTAGAATCCAAGAAAAACTTGAGGAATTAAAGCAAAAGTATACTCCTAATAATGTAGGGATTGAAAATTCTCATCTTATCTTGGATAGGCACAACGGATTCTTTGAGGAATTACAAGAGGATGCACAAGAATTGATAGAAGCCACTGAGAAAAAATTGACTAGGTTCTATAATGATGAGAGAGAATTAAAAGAAATGACTACATGGAAGAACAAATGTGAATTAATACTCCAAGAGATATTAAAGACAACCACCGTGAAAGATAAAACGTTGGATGAAGCATGTGAGCAGAACGAGCGAATGGTGATGATGGAGATCATGATCAGTGATGGGTTAGGAGATGCAGATATGCACGAGCACCGAGATTACATAGAGCACATGTATGAAGTTCACTTGTGGCTTAACAAAGCTTAGTTAATGCTAATCTTGTTAGTGTTTTATGCTTAAATTTTTTTTTGAAAGGACATGTCCTTCCACCCACTAATGTATAAGTATCCATTGTTTACAAAGAAGAAGAGGATGGTTTTTAGATAGAAGATAATTAGTAGGAAATACTATACTTTTAGAATGTTTCAAAGAACTATGATGCATGTATAAATTTTGAAGGATTAATGAAAGAAATCTGATATTGTGGCATCCTTCTAGTATCAATTATTTGTTAAGTTAACTGAAAATATTATCGAGTTGTCTCCAAGGTTGATATTTTCTTTGTTATTTAAATTTATATATCAAGTATATTCTCAGTTTATCAGTACACATTTGCTATATTTGTGTGGTGTGATTGGTTGGTTCTTTCAAGTAAAGATTAAATCCTTCAAGTTATTCACAGTAATCTAGAATTATCATTTGGATCATTAAGAAGAGCTTGGTAATTACATTCTTGCATGTTTATACAGGTTATAGACTAATACCATATGCCAAATAATTAAAATCTCTACCAAATAGAAGTCATTTATCTAAACATTTCACTTGACTCCGGTTTTACCCAAAAAGGCACTGGTCTTATTTATCCTTTTAGGTTCCATCCATTTCATTTACATCTCTTAATTGAATATATGAATTTCCACTTTGATATTGCATATACAATTTATAACAAATTAGGATCATATCTTTCCACTATCAAATTTCCATTTGTGGATAGTTTGGTCAAGAAAGAAGCATAATTCAAAATCTGTGTCATTCATATAGGTGCACCCACCTAGGTTTAGCAAAGCCTTAAGAGTAGAAGCTTCAACTATATTGGTTGGCCTTGTTAGTTAGCCAAAAACATTGTGAGAGCTTGGAAACCTCTCGTGGTTCATTCAAACCAGTGTTTTTGAGACCTAACTGGGGATATCTAGGCCAAGAAGTGGTGGAAGAAAGAGATATATTTAGTCTCCTCTATCAAGATGGAAGACCTATACCAACCCTTCCTATGTATGATGCTAATAGAGGACTTCAATTAATCTTGGGCATACACTATAACAAGAATGAAAGTCTTGGAAAAAATAGCAATGACTGATTACAACCCATCATTGCTAAGAAGCATGTAAAAAATATTGGCCTTGGATGTACCCCTCCGAGTATAACCATACATGGCAGAAGTCCCCCCATTAAAGCAGTTAAAACTCCCCTTCGTTTACTAGTATCTATAGGACTACCCTTAGACAATTTTACTTTTGAAATAACTGAGGTATTTGGGAGTGATAGTGATGAGAACACCATTGTTGACCTACCTATGTTGTTTTATGAATCCTCCTTATTCATGATATCCACTGTATCCTTTGAGTCAAACAACCAAACCCATGAGTTAAAACTAGTGTATCCCTAGCTCATAGACTATGACCAATGAGGACCACCAATTTTAGACACATTCAAAAATGATGAGGCACTCTTGAAATTCATGGGACTGTGAGATAATATACCTTGTGGAGATCACAAAGTTGGATTTGACATTGAACTAGACACACATACTTATTACGGCAGGATGATTGAATCCCTCAGTCACAAAAGTGAAAACTTGAGAATAATCTCTAGGTCTTTAAGTGAGAACCACACTGTGGCACTTTCAGACCCAAAAATAGTAAAAAAAAAGGACACATCCATTGGTGGAAACCTCTTTGAGGTTCTAGAGGATGGGGGATTCAATCTTCCTCTTAGTACTATTCATCAAGAGAAGTCAGCAGTCTTAGCAGAAAAATGCAATCCCATCAACTTGGGAACTGAGGCAACACCACATATAACATTCTATGTAGAGTCACTTCTAACTGAAGAGAAAGAGCTCCTAGCTTCCTTACTGAGGGAAATAAAGGTGAAATTTTCATGGACCTACACCAACATGCCTGATCTTGATCTAGAATTTGTGGTGCATCATCTAGCTATATATCTAGAGGCGAAGCTAGTAAAATAGAAGTTGAGGAAAATGCACTCACGGATCACACTGTTGGTCAAAATGGAATTATAGAGACTCCTAGATGTTGGTTTTATATGGCCAATTGACTATCTAGAGTGGGTTTCAAATCTTGTACCCATTTCAAAGCCCAGTGGGGGTATCCACATCTTCACTGACTTTAGGGAT
Source organism: Sequoiadendron giganteum (assembly GCA_007115665.2). Classification (NCBI taxonomy): domain Eukaryota; kingdom Viridiplantae; phylum Streptophyta; class Pinopsida; order Cupressales; family Cupressaceae; genus Sequoiadendron; species Sequoiadendron giganteum. Next base: position 253,484,737 of record CM021106.1, on the reverse strand, counting down.
CTAAAGAAAGCATGTCTAAAGGATGACTTCCCTCTCCCAAACATAGATATGATTATGGATATGATGGCATGACATGAAATACTATCACTAATGGATGGATTCCCAGGATACAATCAGATCATGATAGCCAAATAAGATCAATACAAGACATCTTTCACATGTTCGTGGGGAGCATATTGTTGGAACATGGTGTCATTTGGGATAAAGAACACAGGAGATTATGTGGATGACATACTGGCCAAGTCAAGAAAAGGACGAGATCATATATCAACACTAAGCTCTATCTTTGATAGGCTAGAAGAATTCAAGGTCGGGCTCAATCCAAAGAAGTGTGTCTTCGGGGTACAATCTGAAAAGCTCCTAGGGTACATTATGTCAATGAGAGGGATTGAGATATATCCTGCCAAGGTTAAGCCAATCCTCTAGATGGAAGCACCAAGGACATTGAATCAGTTAAGGGGATTACAAGGAAGACTCTAGTCCATCTGTCGATTCATAGCGTAATTAGAAAAAAAGGCATTCCCATATTCTCATCTACTCCACAAGGGTATAAAATACAAATGGGACAAGAAATGTGACCAGGCATTCAACAATATCAAGAGTACTTTCTCACACCACTAGTTCTTATGCCACCAATTCCTGGAAAACCCTTGATCCTCTATATATCAGCAATGGCATTGGACCTTGGTGCTCTCTTAGCACAACATGATGAAAATGGGAAGGAGAGAGCTATTTACTACATCAATATAACCATGGTGGGACAAAGCATGAATTACACACCCATTAAGAAGGCTTGCTTGATAGTCATGTTCGTAGCTCAAAAATTTAGACACTATATGTTCGCACATCAGATCAAGTTCATTGCAAAGATAGACCTACTCAAGTACTTTTTGTCCAAAGAAATTATCACAGGATGAACGGAAAAAATGGGTTACAATTTTGACAAAGCATGACATTGAACATGTGGAATGGACGCCCATTAAATGACAAGTGATTTTAGATCAGCTAGCAGAAGCACCAATATATGCAGAGAATCCACTAGTATCAGAGTTCCCTGATGAATCAATCTTCAACCTTAGTGTAGCGGATCACTGAAAAATGTACTTTGATGGATCCTACACACAACATAGGTCAGAAGTCAGAGTCTTCTTCATAACACCACAAGGGGATTGCATACCTAAATCATACAAGTTGTCATTCCCGTGCACAAACAATATCATAGAATATGAGGCTCTTATCATAGGGCTGAGAATTTTTTTACAATGGTAGATCATGGCACTCAAAGTGTATGGAGATTCGTAGTTTATCATCAACCAAGTCAATGATGAATACCAAACAAAGGATGATAAGTTGACTCCATACAATAAACTAGTGGAAAGCCTCAAAGAGTCCATTGATATTACCTTTGAGCATATACCAAGAGCAAATAACAGAGCAACAGATTCTATGGTAATAATTGGATCACTACTAGATGTCCCACACAATGTCCCAAAGCAAGAATTCCTTGTAGATCAGCTTCTCGTATCAGCTTTTGAGGTACCAGAGTGAATTTTTGTGTGAAATCATTGGTCCTGGTAACCCATGGTATCATGACATATACACTTATCTAAGAATAAGAGTCCTCCTGCTGATATCATTCCAAACCTTAAGAAAACCTTTGTCAAGAAGACCCATTTTATTATTCTAGGTGACACCCTATATAGGAGCATTGAGGGAACCCTATTACAATACTTAAACGTTGAGGAAGCTTTGACTACTTTAATGGAGGTACATAATGGCATCTACGGTTCACATTCGAGTGGTATGACCTTGGCCAAGAAGTTGTTGAGAACGGGGTACTATTGGCCAATGATGGAAAAGGAAGACCATGAATATGTCAAGAAGTACTTGCAATGCCAACAACATGGGGATCTCATCCATGCACCCACTCACGAGCTCCACTTGATGTTACTCCTTGGCCCTTTTCACAGTGGGGACTCGATCTCATTGGAAAAATCACCCCCACCTCATCTAATGGACACAATTTCATCATTACCACCATGGAATACTTCACAAAGTGGGTAGAAGCCATCCCAATGACCTATATCACTAGAAAGCATATTTCCAAGTTCATCTTGAATTACCTAATTTCCCGCTACGGTGTCCCTTCGGCCATTATCTTAGATAACAGGACACCTTTCAAAAACTAGGATGTTCAAGACCTATGCCAAAAATTCAATATCCAACAACGCTTTTCCACTCCATACTACCCCCAGGGTAATGACCAAGCTGAGGCTACAAATAAAACCATCTTAAGAATCCTCAAAAATATAGTCAATGAAACTAGTTGTGACTGGCACTTGCAGTTAAACCCTACCCGCTGGGCCTACCAAACCAATATCTGCACACTAATAGGTGCCACCCCATTCTCCCTGGTCTATGGATCAGAAGCCATCCTCCCCATTGAGATCGAGCTACCATCCCTAAGAATATCATTGTAGAATCTCATAATAGGTGAAGAATATTAGGTATCTCAACTGAACGAGCTGGAACTACTGGACGAGCGGTGCATGGATGCCTTAAATCATTTGAAAGTCTACCAAAACCATCTTAAAAGGAGATACAATAAGAAGATCAAGGGATGGACCTTCCAAGTAGGAGAGTTTATATTGAAGGAGAATCAGAAAAATGTGCCAAATTTGGACAAGGAGGGAAAGTTTGAACCTAATTGGCTGGGACCATTCATCGTCACTACAAGCTACAAGTTAGGGGCATATCAACTATCAATACTCGAAGGGGAGCCTTTGCAGGAGCCTATCAAGGTATAAAACCAAAAATACCAAAAATCCAAAAATATAAAAATCCAAAAAAAAAATCAAAAAAAGGATTGAAAATAGTTAAGATAAAAATCATCCTCTATTGAAAACCACTTCGGTGGCACTTTGGGCAAGTACCTTGGTGAAAACTTGGTAAACAGTCATCTTGTGTAAATAAAGAACTTTCCATCCACCATGATCTCTATGACTTCCTCTGCACCACCTACCATCACCTTTCGCATCACCCATCAAATTCCATTGATCCTTACATCACTCATCTACGTCTACATCATAGCTTGAGCCTATTTCCGTATCTTGTTCCACCTTAGTACTACTTTGCATAGTCCTAATGTTGGTTTGTCCTGCCTATATCAAAGTAGTCTATCATATTACATTGAGGGAATTTTCTTTTACTTTTATTTAGATTGGATTCATGTATATCCTTGAAGTCTTCCTTAAAATCAAGAAATCCAAAAACATTCATAAAATCAAATAAACCAAAAACATCAAAAAACCAAAAATCCAAAACATGTCAAAAATTAAAAAAAGCTAAAAAAGTAGAGTCGTCATATCAAACTACGTCATCTCTAAGCTTGAACGTAGGCAAGGCTAATCTTTGATCGGTACCCCTGAGATACATTAGGTAAGTCCATTAGGTGTCTGTCATAATAAGCTGGCAATCCATTTGTTCATATCTCATCAATAATCAAGTTTGTGTCAGTCAAACTATGTGGTCTATGCCTATATAACATAGGAAAGGATAATATTTGATCAGCCCTCGAGATCCCTAAGATAGGTCTTCAGGTTAGTCTCTTGGTCAAAATCTCAAAAAACCTAAAAACATTTGTAAAACATCTCAAAAATCCCAAAAACAACCTCAAAACATTGGAAAAAACCAAAAAAAATTAAAAAAACCCAAAACTCCATCCATCACATCTCTCTTTCACCCAAAATAAGCATCACTCATAATAAAATCATCAACCTCACCCTTTGGAAAAATAGTCAGAAACAAGTCTAGCAGGTCAAAAGTGAAAGCTCTAACATCAAGGTTTTAAGTCTAGATCAGTAGGTAAGAAAGTTAGTCAACTGAGAATATCAATAGCCTACCATCACGTCAATCTCACCATCATCTGATAACATCACATCCTAGGATGCATCCATCCTATAATGGACATCAACATCAGGCATCATCATAGTTTAGTCTCGGCTAGTGGTATGAAGAACATTAGCTTGTTTGTTTACTTTATCTTTGTATTTTTGACTTATCTTTTTCTATGCATTTCGATGACCTCTCGATGATGTCCAAACAAAAGGATTTATAGAGAAATAAATGGGGCAATGATCATTATCTTTTTATCTATTGTGCTTGTTGGATATTATTGTAATATAACTTGGTCATGCATACTTTGTTTAGGTGTAGGGAGGATGTTTTAGGTGTCTTTTTTAACACATAGGAAGGCTTTCCTTTCTATGTTTTGGTCCAAGATGTTTTGAATATATGAACTGCATTCTAGATAAGGTTTTGTATGCCAAGTGTGAACAAGAGTACTCCTATCTAGTTGTCAAGTCAAAGTCCATCACACTAGGTATAACACCATCCTGGTTCTTTATACCTTGATGCATCATACCTATGTGTATTATCAAACATAAGGTAAATGATCCTTTTAAAATCCCAATTCCTGATAAGAAAATCATCATCATCATCATTAACTAATGTAGGCTTGTTGGATCCTCTTTTTATTATCCTATTTCTTCTATCTTCTCTCCATGCTAACATGGTATCATGAAAATTAATCAAAAACATTGTTAATGCATCCACCCTGCATCCACAAACCATCAACATAATGCATATCATATTATATCATATAGGAAACATTAATCATCTCACATACATTGTATTTCATCATTAATATAGATTATTTATTCTAAGCATCTCATGAACCATAAATTTGAATTCTTATATAAACATAAAAGTATCCTCACATAGGAATTATTAAATCATATCATATACAAAACATCCACTGCATAATCACATATACACCATCATATCATTTGCATCATCATATCATTATGTATCAATAGCCATTCATATCATAGGCATATCATCATATCATAATCATTTACATTTCATAAATCATTTCATAATCATTTCACGTTATCGTATCATTACAAATCATTGCATGCCATAGTACATCATTTCATATCATAACATTGCATTCATGAATCATCGCATGGGCATGTCATATCACATTCATATCATAACACCATCATTTCATGATCATTTACATGTTATAATCATATTACATTTCATATCACATCATCTTAAGTTACGAAGACTAATCTAGATTTATTATTCTAGGTATCTTAAGAAATAATTGCATTCATATCATTGCATGTATACCATTGCATCCACATATCATAAATCAAAATTGCATTTATAATCATTGTATAACATAACCATTGCATGTCATAAACCATAAGTATCATAGGTCATCATAATCATTTCACATCATTTACATTTCATTTACATATCATTATTACATTGGTATTCATCACATAATCATATAAACAACATCATAACATCCATATATCACCACCATAAATGCATAAGGAAAAATACAAAAAAACATTGCATTTACATATCATTGCATATATTACATAATCAAGACCTGAACCATTATCATTTAGTATATCATATAGGTTTTGTTAATAATCTCATTAACCATACATTTTCATCATCATATCACCCATGTATGCATCATCACATCACACATGAAAAATATACAAAAACATTTGCATCCACATATCATACATCGTCATCATAAAGTACATAAAAAAATATATACAAAAAGAAAGGAATTTATAACCATGTGCATCCATAAACATCTACATATCATAAATCATACATAAAGAATGCATCCATCCATCATGCATAAATAAGAATAGGACACATCTCATATATCGAACCATATCATATATATCATCAAGAATATATATAACTGACATGGTACAAAGATTAGGATCAAATGTATGTGTATCAATCAAGTATTCAATGCCCATGGGGCTATAAAAAATGGAGCCCATGGATCTCAAAGAATGGTTCCAATCAAAAATATGTCATGTTGGCTTCTCCCCTCAGCCGCCTGTCTCTCAACCTGGTCCTCTATCTATCTCATACCAGTTTACTGAGAATACTCTGGCACTCGAGCCCCTACTGGTATGACCTATCGATAATGTAACCTATAATACTCTACCTCTTTGATAGCCTCACGGTACATCTGTGCTGAGACTTGCCTACCCTGGGATGCAACAACTATACTCTCTAACTACTGTCTCCTGCCCACCTCCTAATCTCACTCCTAATCTCTCTCTGTGGTGAGGTCCTAGACTTGTTGTCTGGCTTGGTCCCTCTCAAAAATAATTACTTGAACCTGTGCCTATAACTATTGGATCAATGCATCTCTATGGTCCAGTTGGGGTGGTGGTGGTGATGGAGGCTACTACTAATGGTCCCTCAGGGCATCTCTCTGCTACCTATCCCCATCTCTCTACTGATCTCTAGGCACATGGTCTCTTTTTCCCCTATGATCCAAAGGTGGTCCACCTCCTCCTCTACCTCCATCTCCATCCTTGTCTCCTTGACCTCCTCGCCCCAGCCCTCTTGATCGGCCTCTGGCTCTCCACCATGGTAAGACTACCCCATACACTATCAATCTGACCGTGGCCTAAACCAAGTAATATATTCCTATGTGACACCTACATCTACCCGCCCTTGATCATATGGCCATGGTCTGGCCACCAGCTATCTGAATGAGGTAACTGCCTCCTCGGCTGGAATTGGTTGCTCCCATGTGGTCTCCCTCGTAGTACGGGAAATATAGCCACATACTGGTCATCAAATATGTCTTGTGTGTCTCTAAACTACCTGGCCATATGATTTGGTAGATAATGCTCTATCATCATATGCTCTCTACCCTACATAATTTTGTCCTGTCTAGCAAAGAAGATTTGTTGAATATCGTCGTACCAAGTGGGCATACCAAGCCAGGGCCTCCGGGTAAAGACTATCATCTCGTCAATCACCCTCCTCTAGTGAGGGATGTCAATCGCTCTTATGTGTGTAAATGTCAAGGCCCCTTCGTACCGCCAGACTATGGGATCACAACAACTGGTGTAACTCATGGGTGAAGCACTGCAATGTGCTCCTAGGCCTAGATGTGCAAAAGTGTCACTCCAACCTTGATGGCTCTACTATCCAAGAAGGAAAACTCATGTAGATCATGGTAAAGTGAGGCCAACATCATTAGCCCCCACACAAATCACTCTCTCTTACAAAGAATGAGCTCCCAAGAAAGACCTCATCCTGAACTAAAGTATTGATCACGCCGATCTGGTGCCACAAGGCATAAAATGATCACAACAACAATCAATAAAAAGGTGGGCATTGTACCCCTATACCGCTCTAGCTCGATCCGCCCCTTAGAAAAAATAATCTCATCAAGGCCCATAACCTCAAAGAAGGCATCTCTCCTGGCATCCACATCATACATTACTCACTCTTAATAGATCGATAGTCGGAGAATGCGCTAGACATCCTCCAGAGTCATTATCGCCTTACCTATGGGAAAGTGAAATGATGGTGTCTCATTGTTCCATCGCTTTTCTAATGTGTCAGGATGGGAGGTGCATAGATGATGTACCATAGCCCTATCACCCCAAGGTGCTCTTGGAGCAGCTCATGCACCCTGAACAATCTACTAAGTACTAGAGACCTATGCTCTCGTGAATATAGAATCTCTACATCCTCCTACACCAGTAAAGCCAAAGTGTTAGGTTTCATAAAAAAATCAAGATCCTGTTTGGATTTTTCGTGATCGAAACAATAAATTCATCGCTATTTGAAAATGCATCATTATTTGCAAATGCATCATTATTTGCAAATGTATCATTATTTGAAAGTTCCAAACTATGCCACTGGAACCCTCTAAAGTCCAAACTATGTCGCAACATCTTAGTTTGACCGTGGACCATTTTGACCCCTAGACCTAAATTCCTAATTGTACCACCATGGCACAATTTGCATATGAGACAAACTTTGAAGCCTTAACCCTAATCCCTAAACTAGACCGTCGAGGTGCAAGACCCAATAGCGGCGCACTTTAAGGTTGCACGACACCGATTGAGCACTTTCAGCGACACCAAATAGCGTTGCTTGACTCAGTTTGACTTTGGACCCTAATTAATGCACACAAAAAATGAAATGACGAGTTAGGTAAGGGTCACATACCGGTGGTCCTACACCTAGTAGCCATTGGTACACTCACACTCACTCAAAAATGTGGCGTGGAAGCACTCATTGCGCCATCTCGAACAGCGGTCAGAGCTCAAAAATGCTAAATCTCTAAATTGTTAAATGTGCAAATGAATTGGAGGTGGCCCCTCAATGCCTATTTAAGCTTGAAAGTTGGGGTTTTTTGACCCTATTTAGCTATCCAACTAGGATTTTGGACCCCCAATCCCATTTTCACCCAACCAAGGGTTGTTTTGCATCATTTTTTTTGTGTTTTGGCATGTTTTTGGCATCCTGGACCCTTTCTAGACCAGTCAGGTGGCTTGTCCTCTTTTTTTACGAGATCAGGTCCAAAAATCCAAATTTTCATTTGATCTCTTGAGGGGGCAGTATACCAACATAACCTTCTCATTGGGGCAGCAGTGGGGCATTCGAAAAAATCTAAAACTTTTAAATTTTGATCTTGGTAGTTTATTCTTTGAACCAACACAACGGGTACATTGCTTTAAAGAGGGGAAAAATGTAGACACAAAAAATATACAGATTGATTCTATACACCTGATCCTGATTTTACTAACACCAATTCATTCTGAATCATCTCCTCTACTAGTCATTTAATTTGATAATCTTTATTTAATTAAATTCACCATATTTCATCTCTTAATTAAATAAATCAAATTTATATTATTAAGTCATCATCTTCTATTAATAAAATAAATCATTTTGTTTAATTAATCCCTAAAGTCATCTGATTTAAATTAAATAAATTTATCTTTATTTGATTTAAAACTAACACCATTCTCTTTAATTAAATAAATTAAAATTTATATAATCAAGTCTAAATTCATATTCCTCTCAACTTTGATTTAAATCAATCCAAAAATATAAATCAAATTGTCATATCAGCTAATCTCCTTTAAAATTAATTAAATCCTGATTAATATTTATCTTAATCCCTCAAATCCTATAGCTTTTGCAGCTTGCATAAGTAAATAATTTATTTGATTTATTAAATCTCTTATTTTCTCTCAACATGGCATCAAAGAGGGAATATTCCTCAAATTCAAAAATCCCTCCAAAAGGGTGTGTACATCCAACAAGGCATTAAAGGCCTCTTACATGTCCTTTGCCTTGAGCCAAGTGGCATTAACTCCATTTCTTTCTCCCTCCAACTTGTCATTTCATCAATTTCAAATATCCACCTAACTACATTTATTTGCACATTCATCAAAACGTGCTCATCCTCCTCCACTCACATGTTGACAAGTGGCCTTTTGCTATTGGTTAGTCTTTTGTCCCACATTCATCCCTTTTTCCTCTTTCTCCATTATTCTCTTCTATAAATTAAAGGCTCTCATTTGGATTTAGGATCCACAATCTTAGAAATTTGATCCAAACTTCATGCAACATTTCCACCTTCAAGTTTTGAGCAATCTACATCCATCTTTATCCATTTTCATCCATTTTTCTTATTGTCATAGCTAGGTTATGAAAATTTTTTACCAAGGAGCATCAAATCTTCACCATTGGCCATCAAGCTTGCAAGGAATTGGGAAAGACTCATTTTCCACATCAAAATGGCACCAATTCCCCCATGGGATTGAGAGTTTAATCATTTAAATAGGATTTAATAGTTTCTTTTCATTGTGTTCTTTATATTATTTTTTTTTTTCATGTTTCAAATGAATTTCATGGGGAATGTTATTTCTAACTTGCATATTGGACTAATTGTGTGTTTGTTCTTTGTGTTTGTGCAAGTCTAGGATCACCATTCACAAGGAGGATAATGAGGAATAAATTGCTTATGCATCCAACACCACACTACAGTTCAAGTTAAGGACACCCATTGAAGAATAAAAAAGGTCCCTTACATTGGCTGATATGGCAAGGGCCAAAATTGATGGTTACAACTTGAGGAACAGAACCATGGATGTCGACCAAGGAACACCTAGAGGTTTGTTTATAAGAGAATAGAAGCACAAAGAAAATACCACAAGTGACCAAAAGAAAGGAGAGAAAACAAATTCAAAAAAATATACCAAATCAAACCACAAAAATTGAACTGGAGAAAGTAAAGGATGATGTTAAACCTCAAACTAAGGATAAGAAAGCCACTAGAATAGAGAGAATGAAGCAAGTGGTAATCGCTCCCTCATTTGAAATTGCAGAGTTGTTGACTCAAATCAAGATGATAGTTCCATTAATGGAAATGATGAGAATAGAAGAATACATAGATACTACCCTTAAACTAATTTCCAACATACCCCACAAACAGTAGAATCAAAATAAAGATAAGATCAATAAAATAAACAATGTTGAACAATGAACCACAAAAATGTGAGAAGTTCATCTTGGTGATACCTTAACAAAAAAATCTCTTTCAAGTGGATCCATTTTATACCACACTATTGATTAATAAGAAACTAGTAAAAAACTACATGAATGACTCAAGGGCAGCAATCAACACCATGTTGATGAGAGTTATGAAAGAGCTAGGCTTATGGGTGAACACTACATATGGGAAATGCTATGCAATGGATAATAGGTCTATCCCTATGGTTGGATCCATCTAGGATGTAGAACTGAAGCTGGAAGAATACCTTGAGGCAACTTATAGAACTGATATTATTGTGGTAGATACACCTCCCTATTATGGTATGTTATTATCTAGACAGTGGATTGCTATAGTAGGAGGAAATTTCCAGCTAGACCAATCATATGGTGCATTACCAGTAAATGGAAAGAAGTCGATTTGTATAGGGAACCCAGATCATAACATGTTATAGAAAATTTTGACCCCAACTAGATCAATTTCTTATGTGATGTGGATCTTGGAAACTTCAAGATTGAAAAGTCACAACTCAAATTGCAAAATATAGAATTGATTGATAGAGAATCTCAACTTAATGATAAGGGTGTATGGCAGATGTATTTCAATAGGGCATGCAGTAAAAATGGAAATAGATCTGGGATAGTATTTATTTCACCTTTTGGCAAGACATTCAAGTACTCATTCTTGTTAACATTTGAATGTACCAATAATATAGCTGAGCATTATTGTTAGGTTTGAACATTGCTACAAGATATGGGATTAAGTTTTTGGTAGTATATGGAGATTTTGAACTGATTATCTCTCAAGTCAATGACATGTACTTATCAAAGAATAAAAAACTAAAAAAGTACAAGAATGCAGAATGGGATACCATTTCAAGCTATTTGTTGCATTATAAATAAACTAGATAGAAAGATCTAAGAACATAATGACAGATTTCTTGGATAATATGTCTCTTAAATGAGATGATATTATGTTAGTGGGAACCACAAAGGTTGAATTCAAGACAAGGTAGGTTGTCACATATAACATATACAATTGGCAAGCATTCATTGATGATGAAGATTTGATCAAGTTCCTCCATTGTATTGATCAATATGAATCTTAGGAGATAGAATTCAATGCCTTTGTAGAGGAGGTGGATGGAAAAGAAATTGTCTTTGGGAAAGAAGTAGTAAAGCTTAAGACAAATTGAATCCCGAAAGGACTTGTGCCATTATAAAGAGTATTTGATGGACATGACAGATTCAATCTAAAGCCTACACCTATTAAACAGGAATATGTTGAAGAGATTAACCTTAGAACAAAACTTGCTCGTAAGAAAGTATACATTGGCAAAAAGATCAGCCCCAAAGTTAGAGAGATTCTTATAATCCTTCTCCAAAAGTATAAACATGTTTTCGCTTGGTCATATGATGACCTCAAGGTATACAAAGAAGATCTCTTTTAGCATGAAATTCCATTAAAACTTGATGCTAAGCCATTTAGACAAAAGAAACAACCCATAAATCCTACATTAGAACCAAAAATTTAGGAGGAACTTATGAAGTTAAGATATGGAGGCATTATCAAACCAATCAGGCATTCCTCTTGGGTATCAAATCTGGTATGTGTGAGAAAGAAAAACTGGGATATAAGGCTATGTGTAGATTTCAAAAATTTGAATATGGAATTGCTCAAAGATAACTACCCCCTTCCAAATATGGAGGAAATGCTACAGAGATTTGTTGGTTGTGAGATGTTTTCTATGATGGAAAAATTCTTAGAATATAACTAGGTCAAGGTCAAGGAGTCAGCAATATAAAACTGCTTTCACCATGCCCTGGGAAACATATGTTTATGTGAGAATTCCTTTTGGCCTCACCAATGTCAGAGCAACATTCCAGAGGTCCATGGATGTGGCCTTTGATAACTTGATCTATGCACAAGATACTAAGGGTAGGTTATTATTGGACCAATGTCTTAAATGATTCTTACATCTATGTAAGAAGGTGTGAAGCTTTCCAAAAATTATCTAGCAAGATGAAATATCAAGGAGCACTTCCACTAATGCAAGTTGAGGCCCCATTCTATCAATGGGGAATTGATTTTATAGGTGAGATTATAGAAAAATATAGTGGTGGGCACAAGTGGATCTTAGTAGCCATTGATTACTTCACAAAGTGGATAGAGGTTATACCAACAAAATAGGCTACTAGCAAGGTTGTAATAAATTTAATATTAAAAAAAATCATCACCAGATTTGGAGTCCCCATGAGGCTGATAATAGATAATGGCACGTGTTTTAGATCAAATGAATTTAGAAAGTTTTGTGAATCATATGGCATAAAAATCTTGTATGCTTCACCATATCACCCCCAAGCAAATGGACAAGCTGAATCCAACAATAACAAAACTATGAAGATAATCAAAAGAATGTTGGATAGTAATAAAAGGGCATGGGACTCTAAGTTGAGATTATCAATTTGGGTAGACAAGATCACAACAAAGAAGGCTACTAGAGAGTCTCCTTTTGAACTGGTATATGGAACCCAAGCCAGAATGCCTTTGCAAATATCTTACCAATTTATAAGTTTATATTACAAGAGGATTTATACATTCCTGAGCCCATGGAAGACATAATAGAATAATTAGCAGAATTGGATGAAGTCAAACATATAGCACAAAAGCACAATCAGTATTTACAGTCACAACTGAAATACTTATTTGATAAGAAAACAAAAGAAAGGAAGTTTCAAATAGGAGATATGGTCATCATGTGAAATGCTAGGGGTCAAGAAAAGGTAAAAAATGGGAAATTTTAAGCCTTATGGCTTGGACCATTTTTTATCATTGACAAGTGTGGGGAAGACTTATACTATCTGCAAAACATGATAGGAGAAAGTCAAGAATCACTAGTGCATGAACAATTCTTGAAGAATTTTTTCTTAAAATAAAATTTATTCCATGCACAATAGTTTAGGATTCCTTTCCTTTTTCTTTTTATCATTTCATCCATGGTCAACATCCTAGAGATAACTTTGAATTATTGCAATGATCTCCCAGCCATTCATCTCCAATCAGAGCCATTGTTAGAACTAAAAAATTGACCTTAATTTGTCACTAGCCCTCATCACCTTTGTATAGCCATGTTTAAATTTACACCACCTTAGAAACCATCATTTTTTCCTAATAAGCTTAAGAATTACCAAAATAATAATCTCCCTAAACCCGTTCCACTAAAATATTTTTCAAATTCACCTTCCCCATAGCCGCTACCTTAACACATACACCCCCTCAAGTTTGTCACTAGAAACACATTTGAGTGAGACAATTCCATTTTGGGGAGAGCTATACCGTAGTCTCTTTGATAAGCCAATAGAAAAAGCTAACATAAAATGCCAAAGAGAGTATCATGTTTCGAAGGGACATATTCTAAAGTCTCTTCGACAACCCAAAAAGGGAAATATCAGAGACAACTAAGATTTTCAAAGGGAAATGATATCTTGTCTCTCTGAAAAACTAAAATGTGAGACACCGAAGAAAGATTAATATTTTAAATGTGCCAATTTTTTTAGGCATTCAAGAAATAGAAAAAAAATCTCTTGAACATAATCAATCATTATGCAATAATCGATGAACAACTATCAAACCTAGGACACAAAAAACATAAGAAAATTTTGAAGAAACATTGAATTATCAAGTTGAGTAATATAGAAGTCTCTTCGACACTCCGAAAATAGTCAAAAATAAAATATTGAAGAGACAAGCTTATATTGAAAGTACAATGATGAAAGTCTCTTTGATTTCTCTGATAAAAAGAGAATAAATATAAAGAATGCATCAAAGCAACACTAAGGTAATGTTTTGGAGGATACTATAGGATATCAAAGAGAAGTAAGAACAAGTCTCTTCAAAAATATAAAATAAGGAATAAAGGAAAGAAACATCGAAGTGAGAAGGTCATATCAGGGAGACATGAATAAAAGTCTCTCCAAAACTCTGATAACAAAAGAAGATGAATCTCAAAGGGAAATTGAAATATTGAAGGGAGATGGTTGCAAGTCTCTCTAAAACTCTGATAATGATGAAGGAAGATCTTAGAATATGAGAAAAGTGGTAAAATAATACCTAGGATAATTTTTTTGAAAAAACCATATGATATTGAAGAGAAGTGGTCACGTGTCTCTTTGAAAAGGAAACAAGGGCACACACATGTTGAAGGGAGAATGATATATCAGTGAGAGTAGAGTCATAGTCTCTTCGACATAGTGAAAAAGTACTTCTCACCAAGCTGACATGACTGGTGAGGCTTTTGAAGAGAAAACTAATATTAATTCCACCATCGAATAGCAAGTTAAAAAGAATGAAATTTATGAACCAGTGTTGATAGAAGTGTGCCTAATCTTGATATATCTTTCTTGTAAGATCTTAGAGTGTGAATGAATTGAAGCTGAAAATTGGAGGAAATTGGATCAAGTGATAGTGAGAAGCTCAGAGAAGGCAACATTGGTTCAAGAAATTATCCAAGACTTACATGACAAAAAATAGAAATGAGGCCACTAAATCAAGATTTAATTGAACAATGTCTAGGTTTCAGAACAAAGTCCAGACGAACAACAAAATTAAATCCTTCTGCTGAGAAATTAGATGATAAACACAAGAATCTAGGAGATGTATGGACTCCACAATGAGGATATGATATATTCATATACCATTATAGAAAGATGTATAGGCATAAGCCTATTTCAAATCAATGAAATATGAACCTAGGAAAGCTCATAATTCAAAATGTGTTTATCAATGTGGAATTGATCATTTGAAGTACTGGGAAAAATGTATAACCACAAAACGAGGATGATTCATTCACATGATGGATCACATTTTCTCCTCATCAACAAAGATTATATTTCTATGGTATTTCAATTGGATACATCTATGAAAATGCCACTAAAAATTAGAGATCTTTTGAAAGAATACTACACTACGGACATGAGTTAAAAAATATGGAAACCACCCTTGCATAGACCCCATGACATAGGAAAACAACTCAAAATACTTTCCAGTAGCTAACGAACTCCATTCTCTATGGAACTATTTGAAGAATATTATCAATATACATATTACTTGGTTGGACAAGTATTGGGAATAGATGTTCCCACTGAGATGGCTATAGCTCCTATGGTCTTAGTTGTAGATGTTCAGAACCAAGATGTTAGACATTTAGTCTATGCAGAATATTTGGTAGGGGTCATCGAAGTCTCACAATCATTTGATGCCTTATCATGGAGTATGGACCTTGAACAAACCTTCAATGATCATAGGTACCTAATTAAGACTAACGGATTATGATGTATCACAAATTGTTTCGTACTTCTCAATAATTTCTTATTTATTTTTAGGGTATGTGCATGATCATGATGGGCCAAAAAGTGGCAATATCTAAGTTATATGATGACCCATGTGGCCGACAACATTTTTTTTACCCAAAATTGATGAAATGAAAAGGGTTTTTAAAGGAGATTCTTAGCTTTCCACCAATATAAATTATGCTTTACTTTGAATTTAATAAATAATTATTATTCATTTTCTATTTGAATTATGACTAAAGGCCTAATTGATAGGTTGATTGAAAAACATCTATAGCTTTCAAACGGTATCACATTTTTTGAATCCGAAACATCCCTCACATACTATAGGATTAAAAAGAAAAAATTTGAATTTCATGAAGTTTTGACCAAGTTAAGGTGGTTAGAAATACAAGTTTTTAAATTTTTAAAAAGTTGTAATAAAAAAATCATAATTAATTATTTACTTGGGAAAAAATTACAAAAAATAATGCATCACATTGGGACATGAGTCCTCTACTTATATCTAAAATCTTATAAAAAATATTATCATTTTATTGTGGTTAGGGCTATTAGATAGAAATCCACTTATTTTTCCCCTAAAATTTAAGTACTACTACAATGAAATTTCGAATTTTCACCAAATAGACTTTAACAAAATTAAATAAACCTAGTAGTTTAGAAATTGCATTCAATTTGTTACAGATTCTATTCTTACATATTTTTGAAATAATATAGATAACTTATTCAAATTTTTACGTCAAGTTGCCTAACTCTGATTTTTTGAATTTTCATCACCACTTAAGGGCCTATTTTTTCCATGATGATCCTGCACATACCCTTTCGGATACAGTCATTATAGTTTTAGTTAAGAAACAACACAATATTTTGTAAGGGCTTGAAGCTTGTAGCTTCTCGTATATATGGGAAACCAAGGCTAGATTGAAAAACATATTAGATTAGGATCATCATTAGATTATTAACATTATTAGCATAAGTATTTCATAGCAGAGAATACTTTTGATACAAAATGTATAATCTTTTGAAGTAATATAAATAGAAATGAAGAATTAATTGGTGTTCCAATTATGGTGTCAATTGTTTGTTGAGTTAATTAATCAATATTATCTAGTTGTCTCCAAGGTTTATACTTCCTTATTATTTAAATTGGTGTATCAAGTATATATTCAATTTACCAAGGCACATTTTTTGTTTTTGTGTGGTTCAATTATCTGTCTCCTTCAAGTAAGGATTAAATTCTTTTAATTAATCACAATAGTCTAGAAAAGGTCATTTGGATCGATAAGAAGAACCTGATAATTGCATCCCTGCACGTTATGCCAGTCATAAACTTACTAAAGTGCCAAATAGTTTGAATTGTATCTAGGAATAGGAGACATATATGATACAAATATTGACTTCATTAACCCAATAGAATTAGGCACTAGTCATACCCATTTCATTACAAAATTTCATAAAATCTTATTCATATATCTACATTTCAAATTTCAACACTAGGAGTAGAAGCAACTATTAATTTTTTATCTATTCCACATTTCATGCCACTATGGATAGATCCTTAAATTAAGCTAAGTCACCCAACTTTTAAATCTATTTTAGTTATTAAGGTTCACCCACCTAGGTTTAGTGAGCCTAAAGTGCAGGGAGTCATCAACGACATAAGTTAACTTTGTTAGTTAGCCAAAAATGTTACCAAAGAGCTTGGAATCCTCTCAAGGTTAAAACCTATGTTTTTGAGACTATGGTTATTGGGTGTAAATTGAGATGATTTATTTTCTCCAATAAGATAGACTTTGCATAGGTCAATAATTATTAGTTTTTTTATGTAACTGTATCTATAATGGATATAATGCAAGTAGTTGGGATGGTAGCCAGATTTTAGGCAATGCCTAAGGAAACTCATGTCAAGTCAGTAAAGAGAATATTTAGATATTTGAAGGCTACAATAGATTTTGGGTTGTGGTATGGTAATAGTGAAAAATTCACACTAATTACATACACAAATGTAGATTGGGTAGGAAGCATAGATGGTCATAAGAGTACAAGTGGTGGAGTGTCATTTCTTGGTGACTATCTTGTATCCTAGTTAAGTAAGAAGCAAGATTCAATATCCATATCTACAGCAGAAGCATAATGCATTACAATAGCTTCATGTTTCACTCAGGTATTATGGATGAAGCAAAAAATTAAGGAGATAAAGATAGAGATTGATGAACCCATTCCCATTCTTTATGACAATACCAGTGCTATGAACATCTCCAAGAATCTGGTGATGCATTCAAGGAGAAAGCATATTATAATTATCACTTTCTGAGAGAGAAGGTTACAAAAAAATATTTGAAGTTGGAGTATGTTGAAACCAAGGATCAAATAGTATTATTTTTTATAAAATACCTTTCCAAGGAGACCTTTAAGTTTCTCTGACAGAATTTGGGATTTTTTGTTTTCTCCTCTTCAATCAAGAGAAAGAATAGGTTGAGGGGGAGTGTTGAATCCTTACTACAAGTAGGCCTGGTAGCCTTGAAGAATGTTTTAGAACCTAGTTGAGTACAAGTAGAGTGTTCAAAAGGTCTAATTGAAGTAGACTCAGGGGGAGTCTATCTAGAAGATAGGTTTCTAAATTGTGTAGTAAGCAATTAATATTTACCATTCATGTCAAAGGGAGATAAATTGAACTTAAAATGCTAAATTATTTAAGGGGAGAAATTGGAAATCAATAAAAATTGGTTTCAACTATTGGGGATTCTTGTTATTAGCACATTAGATTTTTCTTCATGTGCTAGTAGCATTTTTTTTCCATCAATGAAAAAGAGGGAGATTGTTGAAAATATGTTGTTATATTGATGTCAAAGGTGCTCACTAATGTCAAAGGAGTGATGTCTATTGATTGGTGAAAATTTAGGAGAACAATGAGAATTGAATTTTAATAAATTTTATCATTTATAAGATTCTAAAATCAATTTAGGAATTCTTGTGATATCATACTACATCTATTCATGTTGATAAAATTGATCTAGAAGTTTGATTTGAAATGTTTGAGGTATGTTACCCAAATAGTGAGATGGTTTTCGTACCATTTTTGGATCTATATTTCTTAATGGAAGTTGTTGATGGTGTTTTATGCATAGCAACAACTTAGACAGAATGTAATATCCTATCTCTCTTGAAAAGTAAGTCTCTATGGAAAAGAGATAACCCCAAGGTCTCTAATGTCAGGTCTTGACAATGCAGTAAAACAACTCAGTGATAAATGTGAAAATGTTGGTAATCACAATGGGACCTACTATGAGCAACACTAGATTTTGAATCTTATCAAATATAGACCCTAAATTGATACTTTGAAACTTGATTGGAATCCAGATAATAAAAAAAATAGCAAAAGATAAAGGTTTCAGAGATAATCTTAAAACTACTTCTAACCCTAAGATTGAAAATACAAAAGGATAAAATGCTTTAAAATGGACCGATCTCTCATAAACTATTTTTGGCTTAACCCAAATGAATCTACAATTCCACAGAAATAGTGCAATCTTCTAAGGTATTGAAAGATTTTCAAATCATAAACATTCATTCAGTCAATCCTACAACAATTGAGATGAATAAACCTTCACAATTGAACTAAGCACAAATATAAGTCTAGGATAAATTTGCAAAGAAGCTAACAATTAGCTAATTGCAAAAATGATGGACTAGAGATCACTGCAAACATTCCAAACATGAAACCCTAAGCATTATCAAATAATTTAACCATAAACATTAAGCAATTTGAAAGATAGAATAACAAGAACCATGCCAGATGAGATTCCAGAAGATAGATACCAAACACAATATCCCTCTTATATTAAATCATCCAAAAATGGCAGCAATTCCAATTTTTTGTTACAACATTTCCTTGAAAATAAACCCTAACTCGCTCTAATATCACTTTGCTATTTTCTCTTGATCTACCTATCCTTCTATCTCTATTTTCTAATCTCTCTATCTCTCCAAATGAGGCAACATGCCCGCTCTTATAGAGAATACACAAGATAGGTCGGCCCAAATTATAATTTACAATAAAAACATGACCTACAAGAGGTCGGCCAAAAAGACATTCGAACCATATGAAATGTGCCATTGGCACCAATTTCATCCAAAACCGCCAAGATATCAAAAGGTCGACCCAATACATGTGAATTAATGGGAAGTACAAATATCAATGTAACTCTGTATAATCACTCCCCATCCTTGTCCTTAGCTTTATCTTCTTCACCATGTACGACCAACAGGACCCTTTCCAGCTCTGCAACAAGTGGCACAGGCAAAACCCTAATCTTTCTCTCAAGAGTCTTGATATCTTCTCTTACCTATTTAATTGTACCATCCCAATCAGTTTTGTTGGTCAAATACCTTTCAATAACTGCAATGTAAGTTGTAGCATCATCCAACTGATGTTTAGTAACTAGCCCTTCGCTAATTGGAGAGTACACATCTCTCCACCATTCTCTAAGTTGCTCCAAACTGAGATGCTTTGGAGAAAACTTCTTCCTTCCAATCATGATCTCAAAGAATGAAATGTGCCTCTCATGAACACCAATCCGAGCATCCTCGATTTTCTTTTCCTATTTGTGGATCTTTTTCAAGGTTGTCTGCCTCATTTGTAGGATTTCAAACCATTCCCAAGGTTCGAAAACTCTTGGAAAAGGAAGAATCCTGCACTGTACTAATCTATCTTCAACGAACCCCATGATGGTTGTAGTCTTTTGCAGCAGGACGTTGGTATCCACATTATCTTGTGCCAATGTAGCCTTCAACCAATCAATTGACCTCAGTGCATCCCCTCCAGTGGATAATACGCCCTTAATGGCCTCATCTCCCTTAGCTTGGACACCTTGCAACTAGGTAACCGCAACATGTGAAGTACCCTTCATCTTCTCTAACTCAGAAATTGTCTCCTAGGGTAGGAATCCTGTAGCAGAGGAGGAGGAGCCAATAGCTTGCAAAGGTTTCATCGACTCCTGCAAGTATTTCCTTAGTTTTTCATTCTCCTTCTCTAGCTCATGCCTAGTTTGTACTGCTTTTTTTAATCTCCCCACAATAATTGCACTAGAACCCTCATACTCTTCAATATCCTACTCAACAGTAGCATGTCCCAAATCAACAGTCTACACATTATTGTCCTAGGCAGTCACATTATCTCTATCCTTGTTTGGAGCAAGGGTAGCAATATGGGCCACCCGGTTACCTGATCCATCCCTCTCAATCTAGGATACAACCCTTGCCTTCCTTTTTTGTCTTTTCCCTTTCTACATTAGCCATGAGGGCATCCCAATTGGGAGGAGTATCCTTGACTATTACCATTTTGCTCTTCAATTCCCTCTCGAGCCAATTCGGAACAGTGGACCCAACAAGCACTATGTCTTGTTTATCTTGTTCTTTCTCCTACTGATCAGTAGCTACATCCTTCTCAACACTTGGACTTTTAGGAACATCTACCATTGGATTCTCTTCCTGTCGTACCTATTCTTCCACAACAACTTCCACTAGTGAGGGGGCCCTAGCTGGTATTTCCTCCTCCTTTTGAGGAGACTTGTCCATTTGTTCTCTTGCAGGAGAGTCTGCATGTGCCACCAAGGGAGACTGAACCACCTTATCAATTGTTGCCTCTGCATTAAAGAGGTCTCCTTCTTGAAACTCTTCTTTGCCCAAATTCTTAGGACTTTCATCCTATTTTGGTTCTCCCCTTACGCTACCAGCATCTTGAGGAATGGAGGGACAAACCTGCTCAACAACAAGGATACTTACTGAAACACTATTTTTGGCTACAGTACCCCTTGGGGAAGGAGTCCTCGATCTCCTCATATAGACTTGTGTCTTTTCCCCTGAGCTCTCCACCTCTACCACTAGTGGCTCAATTTCCCTATCAGCCTTAGCAAATTCCTCCACCCTCTGGGATATCCTTGTGACTCTTCTCTTCTTCATTGGTGCATGAACACTTTCAACCTCTTCTTCCTCCTAGTTTTTCTCAACTTCCTTCTTAGAGGCATGCTTCCTCTTCTTGGCAACGGGCCTCCTCTGTTTGACCACCTCTGTAGCCATTTCAGCCTGTACCTCTCTTACCTGAATTTTGAAAGGAGAATCCACTTTCTCCTTGCCCTTTTGATCTGGTTCAAGAGAAGCCTCAAAAGCAAAATGAGACTCTAAGTCTCCCATCAGCTCATAGGTGCATAGAACACCCTCGCTCTCTAGCTCCAACATCTTGTGCTTTAACCACATTTTGGTATATTTAATTACTAGGGCCATAACCTGATCTAAGTCAGTCTTTTCCTCCTCTAACTAGTCAACTTCTCCCACTAGTTTATCTTTCACTGCCTCATACACATGACCCTAGATCACATTTCCATCCTCCTGAACTTGGTCCGGGATGGCTTTTGCATTATATAATCTTACCAAATCCACTAGCAACCTAGAAAACCTCTTCTTTCTCACCTCAAACTCATTAGCAAGGTTAATCCAATAATCTTCAATATGAGCCTTATGGCTATAATCCCTATTGGCCTTCTTCTAAGCCTTGCCAGTAACATCAAACCTTGCTCTCTTAGAATGAAAAGAGAGCCCAAGAGTACCCATCTCCTCCTCCGAAGCATAAGCAGACTGAATGGAGGCACAAACTTCACCCATTCCTATCTTCAAAGGGAAATCATTCCCAAAACCTATCTTATGCATCTCTCCCTTCACAACATTGTCAAAGTCATAGATTTGTCTAGTGACTTCCAACAATGCAACATGATTAGTGGGATATCTAGGGAGTGTGTAGGGAGCCCTCAAAAAACCATCAACCCTAATATAAGAGAAGGTTGGGAACTAGATAAACCAAGCTCCATACCTCCTAATCAATTCTTTTGCCTTATCTGAGATTCTCACATGCTCTGCACCCTAGATCAGTCTAGTAATGTATATTGTGAAGACATTATTCAACCTTTGGTAGCTTCCACCAGTCAAAAGCAACTATGGATACACCTCATAGATAGCATCCTACTCAAAAATACGTCTAGTGCTCAATCCCTTGTATGGATGAAGTATGGCCAATTAATACACTAGGTAAGAGGTCATAGTGAAAACCTTGGTTTGCAAGACATTACACAACTGATGATGGATCATATTACTAATAACTCCTGCCCAATGATAGTCGATCGCCTGTTCCATTCTGGCAATCACATTGAACATCCATGTTTCAAAAACACCTGCACTCTTCAATCCTATCAACCTACTGAGAAGGGTGATAGAATTGTAATACTCCCTCTTGAACTTCAGCCTGAATAGTTGCTTAGGCAACTTAGAGAAATGAGATTTAGGCTTCTCTAGCCAAGAGTTGATCACCAGTTGAGATTTGACAATGTTCTCTTCATAATACTTCTTGGAAACCTCCAGGTCGAAACCCACCACATGGGACCTATCAGGCATGTCAAAGGTTGTTGTAATGGCTACAGGACTAAAACCAGCAAGAATCCTTCCCTGAGGACTGATTATTCGTTGTGTTCCACTATCATAATTTCTAGCACACATAAGTACCAACTTGTAGCACTGCACTGTGGAAGGGAAACCTACCACATGAGCCAACCCAGATTCCACCATTCTCCTTGATAACAGAGGAAGGTTTGGTGTTGAAATTTCAGCCTTGAATTCTTCATAATCCCACATGCATACGTTCGTATCCGTGATCCCTGACCAAATTGAGCTCAACTTACTCTCAGGAATTTTTCTCTTTATATCTAACTTAACATTTTCTGCATCCAAGATGGTAGAAGCCTCTGCACCAGGATCAGTTGCCTTTCCCTTGCCTCGACTAGCAACATTTTGTCTTGATCCTTCCTGTAAACACATAAAAGTAACCACAATTAGATCCATAAGAAGCAACAAGTGTAGAAGATCATTATCTCAAAATTCAAGATTTAGCTCCGCTTGTGGATTCTGCACTGGGAAGGATTTTCAAGAAAATCCAAACCAGGCGGATTCAAATGAACCAAACATACAAAACCCCACAACATCATTTAAATCATCAACTTAATAAAGGAAAAAGAATTGAGAATACTTAGCATAAGCTCCTTAAATCAATCAAATAGATTACCACGAAACCCACCATCTATAACCATCAAATTCAGCATTTCCCCAAAACACTCGGAAGAATCCTTCGAACACGGATTCTAGCGAAATTAACAATAGTTATAACTAACTTGGGGAAAAAGAAGAGACACGAACTATTCGGGAAAATCTAGATGGAACGAATTTTGACGAAATCTAGATATAACAGTATCAAAGCTCGAAATCGGTAAAACGACCTGACTGTGGACCTCAGGAAAATCCGGATGGAATAGATTTTGGTGAAACCAAATGAAATCCGGTAGAAAGTGATAAAAGAAGAGGAGATAGAAAATTTGGGGAAATCCGAGGGAAGCGAAATTCTGCGAAGACCTCAAAAACCCGAACCTGTCCATATCTCCACCACTTTCACCAAATCAATTCAAATCACTCTGGATCTAGGCCAGGAATCTGAAACCAACTCAACCTAGGACCCTGATGAATAAAATGTGAA
The DNA here is from genome assembly GCA_007115665.2 of Sequoiadendron giganteum. Lineage (NCBI taxonomy): Eukaryota > Viridiplantae > Streptophyta > Pinopsida > Cupressales > Cupressaceae > Sequoiadendron > Sequoiadendron giganteum. The sequence goes on along the minus strand of CM021106.1, from coordinate 253,460,400 downwards.
TTGAAGATACTCTTCATAGAAATTTGAAGAGGATTGGCCATGCCCTAGGTCAGGAACCCTAAATGTCTGCCATGAAAGCACAGATGACTTGCTCATATACGAAAATGGAAAGTATGAAACCATAGCAAGCCAATGCCCAAATAATTAGCAACACCAAACTAAAACGCACAAACCTAATCAATAAAAATAGACTGGTGCACCAAATGAAAACCCCAAAATGTTCAATGATGACGTAGATCCAGAAAAACTAGGAAACCTATGAAGGACTCCCCAAGCAAACAAAGAAATGCCATTGAAACCAACAAAGAAAAGGGCACATCTACATACCATGGAAAAGCAAAGGTTGAAACTGGTGAAGTTGAGATATAACTATTCAATGCAAACCGAATACAGCCCACGCACAGGAAATGCAAACGCACAATCCAAATGGCCTCGAAAATCTAGATATCCAACAAATACCAAGAACCTCAATACACAAGCCCAAATGATAGCAAATGCAAAAACTCAAATGATCAATTACTCCTCAAAGAATCAATATATCAAATCCCCAAGACCTCCGCACAAATTCCATTAATACATTCAACAAGATAGCCACAGCCATAAAAGACTTTCGGGGATTCGACACTGCCACGGATTTCAGGGATTCGACACTGCCACGGATTTTGGGGAAATCTGGGATGTGCAGACTTTCCCAAAAGTAGTGCAAAAGTAGCAACTTCGGACATTAGGAAGAAACTAGGGGAATCCGTTCCAGGCGGATTTTCCCAAAAATATTGAAAAACCAGAGATAAAGCCAAAATTTTAGATTTTCAACATAGTTCAAAAGAATTTCACTTCAATTGGAAAAATTGGACGTTAAAGCACAAACACAAGCAAGAAAAAACTCGGGAAAAGAAGGGCCAAAACACCAAGAAATAAAAAAGAGGGTCCCCACTTTTAGTGGGGCGTGTGCGCAAAACTGCACAACAAATGGCGACTCCGCTGGGGAAATGCTCCACAACATTTCAAAGATAAACTAGAATCAAGAACCTAGAATCTATGGTTTTAATCTTTCCATCAAGAATCCTAAGAACAAAGTTTTAGAAACCACAATTAAGAAGACCTTTTCCTATACCAGGGTCCAAGTGTGTGTATTATGCATTGATCCTTATCATGTAAGTGCAAGAAGAACCAGAGTAAATTTGACCAAGCTACATAGGATTCAAACTTCAAAAGCAACTTGGATAGAGTCTCGCTACCAGTCAAGCATCCATAGCCCCGACGAGGTTATCACTGTTACCCTCCCAAGCATAGCTCTACTGCCAGTCAAGCATCTATAGCCCCAGTAGAGATACTAGGATACTCCTGATAAGGTGAAGTCACTCAAATTTTCAAAAATTTCCTCTTTTCTCTTTGTTTTTATAGATCTTTCTTATTCATCTTTATAAGTAATGAAACTCATGCTTAGGGATGAGAAACACAGTGGCACTGAAGCAGAATATAAGATTTTTCACCAAGCCAAACTACTCAAAAACCTCATGCAACTCCAAAAATTTCTTTATTACAATATGAAATGTGAGACCCAAATATATTCCAAAGTGTATCTAAAACAAGTGGTTCTAATTCTTAGTACAAAGAAAATCAGATAAAATAATTCCACCACCTGATTCTGAAAAACTAATTAGAGTTTATAAAAGAAATTTTTAGAACAATCCCAAACAAAATAGCCCTGGTGCATAGGCACAACAGCCCAAAGACACTAGGAACCCAAAATCAAAACAAAAACGAAAAGCAGAACACCCCAAAGCAAACCTAAACTACCAAAGAAAAGCAGAAACAAAGAAAAAAAAAAAATCAAACCTACTCTAGCTATGTATAGGATGAACTGCAAGCAGTTCAAGGTTGAAAATAATGCTTCAGATACCGCCCATTAACAGGCAGCGGGATATCCTCACCAGTGAGAGTTTTCAAATGAAAAAGCATTATCTTCCAAAATTTCTAAGATCTAGTAAGGACCAAGCCAAAGTTTATCAAATTTACCATGCTCTCCCTTATGATCATGGGATTTATCCCAATAAAGAGCTAAGTCAAAAATTCTAAAGGCCTTTACCTTAGCTCTCCTATCAAACCATCTTTTTACTATGCCCTGGTGTTTAGCAAAGTTCTCTAGGGCTTCATCTTTTTTCTCTTCCAAATGTAGTAGTTCATCCAAATGAGCTTCACGCTTATCTTCTTCATTATAGTACTCATTAATGAACTACAGGGTAGGGATTTTGAACTGAATAGGAAACATAGGTTTCAAACCATACACCAGGTGATAAGGGGAGGTTCCTATGGATGCAATCTGTCTAGTATGGTTAGTCCAGAGAGAAAATTGAAGTTGGGTGTGTCAGTCCTTAGGATTTTGTTCTAACAGCCTACTTTTAACTATCACTAAGTTCTTGTTGGAAGACTCAGCTAGACCATTACCCTAGGGGTAATAATTGGATGAAAACTTAATAACAATTCCATGATCATATGCCCAATTAGAAAACTTCAGTAATGCAAATGTAGGACCATTATCAGAAACCCAAGATAGCGGACAACCAAAATGATTAATAATTCCTGATTCAAGAAAATTGATTACCACATCCGAAGTACATTGTTTGCAAGAAAGAGCCTCTATCCATCTAGTAAAATAATTAGTTATGGTAAGAATATACATGTGGTTCGCAGAAGATGAAGGATTAATTGGGCCTATAAAGTCCATGCCCCACTGAGCAAATGGTTTTACCTCTATGACTGGCTGAAGCGGAAGAGCTGCGTGTTTTTCCTTACTTGCTGTAGTTTGACATATGTGACAAGTTCTCACATGTTGGTGTACATCTTTGAACAAAGTAGGCCAATAATAGCCTGCCCTCAAGATTTGATGTGCAGTGGATGATGCAAAACCATGGCCTATGCCATATTTCTCATGAAATTCAATCATCACTCTAGCAGCTTCATCCTTCCCTAAACACGTCAAGTAAACACCCTCATGATTTATTTTATATAGTATAGCTCCTTTCATCATAAAACTTCCACTCTTCAAGCGCAAGGCTCACCTTTGAACCGTGATAAGATGATTAGGACACTATTGATTCAATAGATAAAAAATAATTTCATCATACCGGTCTCTTAGGGACACCTCTTGAACGTAATAATGTTGGGCTGTGAGATCAGGACCTGTTTCTGCCATCGTCTTTGTAAGTCCTTGTCCTCTTACCAATTTCATGGGCTAGATTTCCATATCATATTCCTACAACATGGTTACCCATTTGGATCTTCATTCACCTAACTCACTCTGCATCAATAACAGCTTTACTGTCAGATCAGGCACTATGACAAAGACTTTGTTCCTCAAGATATAATGCCTGAACTTCTTAACTGCTTGGACCAAAGCATAGGCTTGTTTCTCCACATTGTGGTATTTCAATTCTGCATCTTTTAAAGGAGTACTTATGAAGGCTATAGGGTGTTCATCCCCTTGATCAAAATTTTGAGTTAACATTGCAACACAAGAATGATCAGAAGCGAATGAATATATATAAAAAGGCTTAGTGTAATCTGGACTCACCAATACAGGAGCTTCAGCAATAGCCTTTTTGATTTCTTCAAATGCCTCCTTAGCTTTTGTGCTCCATTCTATCTTCGCTTCTTGCTTTAACATAGCATTCAATGGTTTGACTATCTTTGCAAATCCTATGATAAATTTCCTAACAAAGTTAATCTTACCAAAGAATGACTTCATCTCTTTCTTACTTGCAGGAGGTTGAATCTTCAGGATAGCCTGAATTCTTTTAGGGTCTATAGCAATACCCTAGTCTAAGATAATGTTTCCTAATAACTTGCCTTCTGTGACTCCAAAAATGCACTTTCTCGAATTAAGTGAAATACCAAACTCTCTACATCTTTGAAACACCTTACATAAGTCTGTTATATGATCACCTCATTTCTTAGAAAAAATAGTCAGATCATCCATATAGATAATGATGCACTTGCCAATTATATCTTTAAAAGCAATGTCCATAGCTCTTTGGAATGTAGCTCCAGCATTGATCAATCCAAATGGCATCCTTCTGTAAGCAAAAGTTCCCCATTTGGTAGTAAAGGTAGTCTTGTGTCTATCCTTATATTGCATCATGACTTGGTTGTATCCAGAATACCCATCCAAAAAGGACATCGTTTGCGATCCATTGACAATCTGAAGCACTTCATCCAGTGAAGGAACTAGATAATTATCCTTTTCTGATGCTCTATTCAGATTCCTAAAATCCACACATAGTCTGATTTCTCCATTATTTTTCTTTACTAGAACCAAATTTTCTACCCAAGTAGAGTGTCTTACTAGAAATATAATACGTGTTGAAAGTAGTTTCTACACCTCCTTCTGAATAATGGGTTTTAACAGAGCATTGATTGGCCTTTGTCTCTATCGGAAAAGGTTTGACATCTTATCTTAGAGGAATGGTGTGTGTGATGATCGAAGTATCATATGTTTTCAAATATTCATAACTCCAAGCTATTACATCATGATATGTATGTAAGGTATCAATAATCCCTTTCCTTTCCTCTGAAGTACATACCTTGCCAATAAAAATGTTCTTCAAGTCATCGGGTGTCCCCATATTATATGTTTCACACTGGCTACTAATGGACTCTCTTTTAGTCTATTGTTCTTGATCTCTTATTTTATCCAAGTCAAAAATCTATTCAAGTTGCACCATACCCCTTGGAATAGTATTAGTCTTTAGATTGATGATTCCTCCAAAGTTAATTTTTGCTTCCTGAGGCTCTATCTCATCAATAACCTAGGAGGTGAACACATCACAACTTGTAATAAAGTCTAGAATATGCTTATCATCTTCAAATACCTAAAAGTTGGTACCGTTGTCAGGTACTGAAGGGACTAGAGTGAGCTCAACTGTAAATTTTTTCAATCCTGAAAGTAACAAAGGCTATAAGGTGCTAGCAGCTTGAGCTAAAGAATCAGCAACCTGATTTTTGTTCTGAGGGATCAATTGGATATTAAAGGCATCAAACCCCTCAATGAGATCCCATACTCTATGCATGTAGTTGGTCATCCTTCTATCATGGAATGAATATTGTTTCCTTACTTTTTCGACCACCAATTCAGAATCTCTGAATACTTGCAATATCTTAACTTTCTTTCTTGATGCCATTAGTAAGCCATGGATCAAAGCCTCATATTTAGCAACATTATTAGTGCATTGAAACTGGAGTCTGTGGGCAGTGAAGTAATTCTTTCCTTTAGGACTAATCAATTCAAATCCTACTCCAACACCCTGCTTGGATTTGGATCCATCAAACCTTAATGTCCAACAGCCATTAGGTTCTTTTGGCTTCAATTTACCTTGTTCTTTATCGGAGATAAGGAGTTTTTTAGGAAGTACTGAGCTTTTATCTTTATCTCCGTCTGATTCCTCCTGCCCATTGAGTCTAGTAGGTGGAACTGGATTAATGCATTTCTGTATCTTTCTGATAGCAGTTTGACACAAGTCACATTCCAACTCAGAATGAGAGGCATCATGTACTCTACACCAACTTGGAAGAAACAATTCTTCAAACGGCATGCTTCCTTTTAATTGCACTTGGTCTTCCATACACTTCTGGATGAATTCCTGAAAGTTATCCAACAAACCAAGCTGTCTGTCTTCTTCATCACTTATTTCATTCTCTGGTTCAATCAAAGTCTCAAGACCACTGCTCTCCAGAAGGTGTTCATTTGAAGAATCTTGCAACATAAAAACTTCTTCATCCTCTGTAACTGATGCAACCAACACATAATTTTCCATGCTAACCTCAGACACCAATACCTCATTTGAGATATTTTGGTACTCTATGATCACATATTTCATCCTAGGTTCCCTTTCAATTCTGATCTGATTTGGAGCTCCTTTCCATGGTAACCACATGTGGGAATGATCTGTGGATGTGTATCCATTCAAAGCTTTAGTGAAATCCCTACCTAAGATCAACCCATAAGTATCAGAGATGTTAGCAACTCTAATATTGATCACTTGCTCCACCTTAGGATCTGATGCAAGCTGCATAGGGATCATGTTCAATTCTCCAACCATACTCACCTCTATTTTATCCAACTGAGTAACCTTCTTTTGAGAAGCTATAGGAAAGATAGCCAATGCTTTGCAAACAACAAAAGGCATAAAATTTGTAGAGGCTCTTGAATCTAGAAGACAATTATGCAAGTTCTTTCCGAAGATACGAACAAAAATTAAGAAAGGAGGAGTTTTCATCTTACCTTGAAATAAGTTCAGATGAGTATCAGCTTGTGCAACCCGACCTTTATCTTTATCTCCCCTCTTGTCCATAGGTGGGACCTGACTTCTGGGTGTTTGAGAATCAGAAGACCTGGTAGTAGCCTCATTCGTGGCTACCCCTTGTGATGTTGCATTTGAACTAAATGATCCCAAAACTACATTTCTAATAGTAGGAACTCTTAACAATTCAAAAGCAGAAATACTTACCTTTACTTTCTTGAATTCCTCAATCACATATTCACCCAATTGCTCCACATTCAGGTCATCCTGTGATTCCTTGTAACCATTGGCCTGCTTATCCTTATAAACTTCAGCATTTTTCCCCTTTGACAGGTATTGTGTTGGTACTTAAGGATAATATGGATTGTTACTAGCTTGTGGATCAGGTGGAGTACTAAAATTGTTAGGGGGAATGGAACTGGTGAAAGGACCTCCAGCCTGTGGACCCCTGTTAGGCCTATTTCTTAAATCATACTTCTTCGCTGGCTATTGAAACATCTGAGCTTCTTCAATACCAACTTCTTCCTCATCTAAAGGGCCATTATCATTCTCATTTTCTTCATTAAACAATTGAGAGATTTCATCTTCATTCAACACCTGCTCTGCCTCCTTTTCTGTACTAGACACTTCTTCTGGTTCATTTTCCTCACCTCTCAGGAATGGGGCATGATTAAGTACCAATACTGGAGAATCATAAAGGTTTGAAGGTACAATTTCCTGCCCAGTAGAATTATTTTCCACTTCATATTGAAAGATAGAAGCTGCAGTCTAAAATTTAGCATAGTCTAACTTAGAGTGTTGAGTTGTTTTATGGAGTCTACACCATCTAGACAAAGTTGCCTCTGTTAGGTATACACCATTTGGAGGTTTCTCTTGAGTAACAGATTGATCCAAAAGAGTAGGAATCCCTCCATTGTTAGGCCTAGTATTCCAAGATCTATTCTGCCTAGGTTATTGCCCCCTGTCAAATCCTTGTCCACCTTGTTGGTTTCTATCAAAATTCTAACCAAAGCCTTGTCTTCTATCAAAATTCTGACGAGAACCCTGCCCTCTATCATAATTTTGATTCCCATCAAAGTATTGACTTCTTTCGAAATTCTTGTTTTCCCTGCCATAGCTGGATTGTATATTCTTTTGAGCAGCCTGAAGCTGGCTATTCTGATTTCTCAAATAAGTTACCTCTGTATTCAACCTCTTCACTTTTTCAAACAATTCATCCAACCTCTCCTTATCTAGATTGTTAGGTGGTGTCAGATTACCTCCCAAAGTATATCCAGGTATATTCCTAGAACCAACAGCTTGATTCAAGACTTTTGAATTCTGCAAATATGTAGGGAAACTAGCTTGTTGTTGTTGTTGTAAGGATTTATTAACTCTCTGCTAGGGATAAGAAGTTGTAGGTTGAGCTTGATTTAGAGGTGCACCTGGATGAGGAACCAAAGGTAGTGATGGTATAGGATTCATTATTGGATCATGACTGGTCAAGGCCTGATTAAGGGCTTGGATTTGTCCAGGATGAGCAACAAGTCCCAAGGATGGAAAAGGTCCTAATAAATGTTGTCTTAAGTTTGTGCTGACTTTCACTGCCTCCGTATATGCAGTGAGCAGAGTATTTGGAGGATTAGTCCTTTATTTCAGTGAGGTGGCTGTAAGGCTATCCAGGGCCTCAAGGTATATCTCCAAAGTAGTATTTTCATTTCCAGCATAAGGTGCTTGGAGTCTGGTATATTCTCGATGGAGCCTATCATTGAATGATCCTATGGGTTCATTAATCTCTCTTTTTACCCCAGTAAAATGTAAGTATAGCTCATTAGCACTGATGGGAATTTTGAACTTTTGCAGGAATGTAGCTTCCAACTCAATCCAATTATGGATAGAAGCAGCAGGTAGGTGACTATACCAATAAAAGGCTTCCTCTCCTAGAGAATAAGGGAACAGTCTACATGCGACATCCTTATGGTTAATCCCTCTATCTCTCAGACAAGTCTGAAAAATCCTAATATGCTCTTTTGCAATTCTGATAGGATCATGAGTATGAAACTTAGAGCAGAAATGCTCAGGATTTTTGGGCATAACATTGTAATTATTGAAGATTAATGGGGATGGATTAGTAGCAAGAAAAGCCATTGGTGGAAGTGGGGGTGGTAATGGCTGATTTATGATTGGTTGTGGTTGTGGAATGGGAATCCCCTTAGAGTTAGATGAAGATGAGGATGATGGAGATGATGGAAGTGGATGAGCTGATGATGATTCTTCCCCTCTTCTAGTCCTTCTTGACCTAGTAGGGACTTGTAATTCTTGAAATTCTTCCTCTCCTAGAGTGGATCTACTTCTTCTTCTAAGTCTCTCAAGAGAGATGACATTTAAAAAATGCTCCAGCTTGCTTGTTCAAAGGCCCTCCTTCTAGTGCCAATCTATTGATGGTTTTTTCTGCACAGCAACAACTTAGATAGAATGTAATATCTTATCTCTCTTGAAAAGTAAATCTCTATGGAAAAGAGATAACCCCAAGGTCTCTAATGTCAGATCTTGAAAATGCAACAAAACAACTCAGTGATAAATGCGAAAATGCTGGTAACCATAATGGGACCTTACTTTGAGCAACACCGGATTTTGAATCTTATCAAATATAGACCCTAAATTGATACTTTGAAACTTGATTGGAATCCAGATAATAAAAAAAACAGCAAAAAGATAAAGGTTTCAGAGATAATCTTAAAACTACTTCTAACCCTAAGATTGAAAATGCAAAAGGATAAAATGCTTTAAAATGGACCGATCTCTCATAAACTATTTTCTGCTTGACCCAGATGAATCTACAATTCCATAGAAATAGTGCAATCTTCTAAGAAAGATTTTCAAATCATAAACATTCATTCAGTCAATCCTATAGCAATTGAGATGAGTAAACCTTCACAATTGAACTAAGCACAAAAATAATTCCATGCTAACTTTGCAAAGCAGCTAACAATCAACTTACTACAAAAAGTATGGACTAGAGATCGCTGCAAACATTCCAAACATGAAACCCTAAGCATTATCAAATCATTTAACCATAAACATTAGGCAATTTGAAAGATAGAATAAAAAGAACCATGCTAGATGAGATTCCAGAAGATAGATACCAAACAAAATATCCCTCTTATATTAAAACATCCAAAAATGGCAGCAATTCTAGTTTTCTGTTACAACATTTTCTTGAAAATAAACCCTAACTTGCTCTAATATCACTTAGCTATTTTCTCCTGATCTACCTATCCTTTTATCTCTATTTTCTAATCTCTCTATCTCTCCAAATGAGGCAACATGCCCGCTCTTATAGAGAATACACAAGATAGGTCAGCCCAAATTATAATTTACAATAAAAACATGACCTACAAGAGGTCGGCCAAAAAGACATTCGAACCATATGAAATGTGCCATTGGCACCAATTTCATTCAAAACCACCAAGATATCAAAAGGTCGGCCCAATACATGTGAATTAATGGGAAGCACAAATATCAATGTAACTCTATATAATCACTCCCCATCCTTGTCCTTAGCTTTATCTTCTTCACCGTGTATGGCCAATAAGACCCTATCCAGCTTAGCAACAAGTGGCATAGGCAAAACCCTAATCTTTCTCTCAAGAGTCTTGATATCTTCTCTTGCCTGTCTAACTGTACCATCCCAATTGGTTTTGTTGGTCAAATACCTGTCAATGGCTGCAATGTAAGTTGTAGCATCATCCAACTAATATTCAGTAACTAGCTCTTCACTGACTGGAGAGTACACATCTCTCCACCATTCTCTAAGTTTCTCCAAACTGAGATGCTTTGGAGAAAACTTCTTCCTTCCAATCATGATCTCAAAGAATGAAATGTGCCTCTCATGAACACCAATCAGAGCATCCTCAATTTTCTTTGCCTATTTGTGGATCTTTTTTAAGGTTGTCTGCCTCATTTGTAGGATTTCAATCCATTCCCAAGGTTCGAAAACTCTTGGAAAAGGAAGAATCCTGCACTGTACTAATCTATCTTCAACGAACCCCATGATGGTTGTAGTCTTTTGCAGCAGGAGGTTGGTATCCACATTATCTTGTGCCAATGTAGCCTTCAACCAATCAATTGACCTCAGTGCATCCCCTCCAGTGGATAATACGCCCTTAATGGCCTCATCTCCCTTAGCTTGGACACCTGGCAACTAGGTAACCGCAACATGTGAAGTACCCTTCATCTTCTCTAACTCAGAAATTGTCTCCTAGGGTAGGAATCCTGTAGTAGAGGAGGAGGAGCCAATATCTTGCAAAGGTTTCATCAACTCCTGCAAGTATTTCCTTATTTTTTCATTCTCCTTCTCTAGCTCATGCCTAGTTTGTACTGCTTTTTTTAATCTCCCCACAATAATTGCACTAGAAGCCTCATACTCTTCAATATCCTGCTCAACAGTAGCATGTCCCAAATCAACAGTCTGCACATTATTGTCCTAGGCAGTCACATTATCTCTATCCTTGTTTGGAGCAGGGGTAGCAATATGGGCCACCCGGTTACCTGATCCATCCCTCTCAATCTAGGATACAACCCTTGCCTTCCTTTTTTGTCTTTTCCCTTTCTACATTAGCCATGAGGGCATCCCAATTGGGAGGAGCATCCTCCACTATTACCATTTTGCTCTTCAATTCCCTCTCGAGCCAATCCAGAATGGTAGACCCAACAAGCACTGTGTCTTGTTTATCTTGTTCTTTCTCTTGTTGATCAGTAGTTACATCCTTCTCAACACTTGGACTTTTAGGAACATCCACCATTGGATTCTCTTCCTGCCATTCCTATTCTTCCACAACAACCTCCATTGGTGAGGGGGCCCTAGCTGGTGTTTCCTCCTCCTTTTGAGGAGACTTGTCCATTTGTTCTCTTGCAGGAGAGTTTGCATGTGCCACCAAGGGAGACTGAACCACCTTATCAATTTCTGCCTCTACATTAAAGAGGTTTCCTTCTTGGAACTCTTATTCACCCAAATTCTTAGGACTTTCATCCTATTTTGGTTCTCCCCTTACGCTACCAGCATCTTGAGGAATAGAGGGACCAACCTACTCAGAAATAGGGATACTTACTGAAACACCCTCTTTGGCTACAATATCCCTTGGGGAAGGAGTCCTTGATCTCCTCATATAGACTTTTGTCTTTTCCCCTAAGTTCTCCACCTCTACCACTAGTGGCTCAATTTCCCTATCAGCCTTAGGAACTTCCTCCACCCTCTGGGATGTCCTTGTGACTCTTCTCTTCTTCATTAGTGCATGAACACTTTCAACCTCTTATTCCTCCTAGTTTTTCTCAAATTCCTTCTTAGAGGCATGCTTCCTCTTCTTGGAAATGGGCCTCCTCTATTTGACCACCTCTGTAGCCTTTTTAGCCTATACCTCTCTTACCTGAATTCTGAAAGGAGTATCCACTTTCGCCTTGCCATTTTGATCTATTTCAAGCAAATCCTCAGAAGCAAAATGAGACTCTAAATCTCCCATCAGCTCATAGGTGCATGGAACACCCTCGCTCTCCAGCTCCAGCATCTTGTGCTTTAACCACATTTTGGTATATTTAATTACTAGGGCCATAACCTGATCTAAGTCAGTCTTTTCCTCCTCTAACCAATCAAATTCTCCCACTAGTTTATATTTCACTACGTCATACACATGAACCTGGATCACATTTCCATCCTCCTCAACTTGGTCCAGGATGGCTTTTACATTATATAATCTTACCAAATCCACTGGCAACCTGGAAAACCTCTTCTTTCTCACCTCAAATTCATCAGCAAGGTTAATCCAGTAATCTTCAATATGAGCCTTATGGCTATAATCCCTATTGGCCTTCTTTTGAGCCTCGCCAGTAACATCAAACCTTGCTCTCTTAGAATGAAAAGAGATCCCAAGAGTACTCATGTCCTCCTCTGAAGGATGAGTAGACTGAATGGAGGCACAAACTTCACCCATTCCTATCTTCAAAGGGAAATCATTCCCAAAACCTGTCTTATGCATCTCTCCCTTCACAACATTGTCTAAGTCATAGATTTGTCTAGTGACTTCCAACAATACAACATGATCAGTGGGATATCTAGGGAGTCTATAGGGAGCCCTCGAAAAACCATCAACCCTGATATAAGAGAAGGTTGGGAACTGGATAAACCAGGCTCCATACCTCCTTATCAATTCTTTTGCCTTATCTGAGATTCTCACATGCTCTGCACCCTAGAGTAGTCTGGTAATGTACATTGTTAAGGCATCATTTGACCTCTGATAGCTTCCACCAGTCAAATGCAACTGTGGATACACCTCATAGATAGAATCCTACCCAAAAATACCTCTAGTGCTCAATCCCTTGTATGGATGAAGTCTGGACAATGAATACACTAGGTAAGAGGTCATAGTGAAAGTCTTGGTCTGCAAGAAATTACACAACTAATGATGGATCATATTACTAATAACTCCTGCCCAATGATAGTCAATCCCCTATTCCATTCTGGCAATCACATTGAACATCCATGTTTCAAAAACACCTACACTCTTCAATCCTATCAACCTACTGAGAAGGGTGATGGCATTGTAATACTCTCTCTTGAACTTCAACCTGAATAGTTGCTTAGGTAACTTAGAGAAATGAGATTTAGGCTTCTCTATCCAAGAGTTGATTACCTGTTGAGATTTGACAATGTTCTCTTCATAATACTTCCTGGCAACCTCCAAGTCGAAGCCCACCACATGGGACCTATCAGGCATGTCAAAGGTTGCAGCAATGGCTACAGGACTTGAACTAGCAAGAATCCTTCCTTGAGGACCGATTATTCTATGTGTTCCACTATCATAATTTCTAGCACACTCAAGTACCAACTCGTAGCACTGCACTATGGAAGGGAAACCTGCCACATGAGCCAACCTGGATTCCACCATTCTCCTTGACAATAGAGGAAGGTTTGGTGTTGACATTTCAGCCTTGAATTCTTCATAATCCCACATGCCTACGTTTGTATCCGTGATCTCGAACCAAATTGAGGTCAACTTACTCTCAGGAATTCTACTCTTTGTATCTAACTTAACCTTTTCTGCATCTGAGATGGCAAAAGCCTCTGCACCAGGATCGGTTGCCTTTCCCTTGCCTCAACCAACAACATTCTATCCTGATCCTACCTATAAACACATAAAATTAACCACAATTAGATCCATAAGAAGCAACAAGTGTAGAAGATCATTATCTCAAAATTTAGGATTTAGCTCCCCTCGCGGATTCTGCACTGGGAAGGATTTTTGAGAAAATCCGGACCACGTGGATTCCAACGAACCAAACATACAAAACCCCATAACATCATTTAAATCATCAACTTAATAAAGAAAAAAGCATTGAGAATACTTAACATAAGCTCCTTAAATCAATCAAATAGATTACCAAGAAACCCACCATCTATAACCATCAAATACAGCATTTCCCCAAAACACCCAGAAGAATCCGTCGGAGACGGATTCTAGTGAAATTAACAATAGTTATAACTAACTCGGGGAAAATGAAGAGACACGAACTATTCGGGAAAATCCGGATGGAACGGATTTTGATGAAATCCAGATATAACATTATCAAAGCTCGAAATTGGTAAAATGACCCGACTGCGGACCTCGGGAAAATCCGGATGGAACGGATTTTGGTGAAACCAAATGAAATCCAGTAGAAAGTGATAAAAGAAGAGGAGATAGAAATTTTGGGGAAATCCGAGGGAAGCAGAATTTTGCGAAGACCTCAAAATCCCGAACCTATCCATATCTCCGCTACTTTCACCAAATCGGTTAAAATCAATCTGGATCTAGGCCAGGACTCTGAAACCAACTCAACCTAGGACCCTGATGAATAAAACATGAACTGAAGGCACTGTTCACAAAAATTTGAAGAGGATTGGTCATGCCCTAGGTCAAGAACCCTAAATGTCTACCATGAAAGCACAAACGACTTGCTCATATACCCAAGATGGAAAGTATGAAACCACAGCAAGCCAATGCCCAAATAAGAAGCAACACTAGACTAAAACGCACATGCCTGATCAATAAAAACGGACTGGTGCACCAAATGAAAACCCCAAAATTCTCAATGATGACATGCATCTAGAAAAACTAGGAAACCTATGAAGGACTCCCCGAGCAAGCAAAGAAAAGTCATTGAAACCAATAGAGAAAAGGTTGAAACTGGTGAAGTCGAGATATAACTGTTCAATGCAAACTAAATATAGCCCATGCACAGGAAATGCAAACGCACAATCCGAATGGCCTCGAAAATTCAGATATCTAGCAAATACCAAGAACCTCAATACACAAGCCCAAATGATAGAAAATGCACAAACTAAAATGATCAATTACTCCTCAAAGAATCAATATATCAAATCCCCAAGACCTCCGTACAAACTTCATTAATACATTCGACAAGATAGCCACGGCCACAAAAGACTTTCGGGGATTCGACACTGCCATGGATTTTGGGGAAATATGGGATGTGCGGACTTTCCCGAAAGCAGTGCAAAAGTAGCTACTCCGAACATTAGGAAGAAACCGAGGGAATCCGACCCAGGCGGATTTTCCCGAAAATAGTGAAAAACCCGAGATAAAGCCAAAACTTCAGATTTTCAACATAGTTCAAAACAATGCCACTTCAATTGGAAAAATTGGATGTTAAAGCACAAACCCAAGCAAGCAAAAACCCCAAAAAAGAAGGGCCAAAACACCAAAAAGCGAAAAAAGAGGGTCCCCACTTTTAGTGGGGCATGTGCGCAAAACTGCACAATAGAAGTGAGTTATTCCTTGTAGGTTGAAAGGAGAGTACATGTCTACACATGGTTTCTCTTATTCTAGAGTTTCTAAAATTTATGTTCATTAGGAAGAAAGTTTAAAGTGATAAAAGGGTCATTGTGCTAGTTAATTAACTAGGTTGATGTTTTGAATCTATGTGGAAGTGGATTATAGCTTAAATAAAGGAAAATATTTGTTTTTGGGGGATTATCATAAGCCCTAAATGAAAATAACCTAGGATGTAATGGGAGGCCCTCTTTTTCCAAGTTTAATTAAAGAGGGATATCAACAAGGTGAATAGATTGACTATCAACCGTGAAGGTGAGCCAATCAGACTTAGGTCTCTTTATTTTGAGCCTTAGAAATGATTTGGAATGATTAACCTAATTGAACTATATGAGGTAATTTAATAAATGTAATATTCCATAAACACGCAGACTAGAATAGTAAATTGTAGGAAGATCTGCTAAGTACTAGAGATTGTGTACCTATCATATATAGTTGGATCTGGCATGTAGAGGACACAGATGCCTAGGGGAATATGGGTCTCTAATAGGGGGTCTTGAAACTAATTTTTTAGTCCTCTGATGTTTGATCTGGCCTTTTGTTTCTCAGTTGTAGAGTTGTTAGAATGTCGTCAAGTAATTTTGTAGGTGAGTTTCTATAGCTTGACAACTCTTAGGGATTTGAATGCAACAATAGAAAAATTGTCTTCAATCCTTCCTCAATCCTCTTCAACTTGAAATCTACACATTCACAAAGAGAGTAAATTTTGGGCCATTTAGGGGCTTGCCTCAGTCAAACCCTATGTAAGTGCTTCCACTTCCAAAACTACAATGTTAGTGATATGGGTATGTGCAGGATCATCATGGAAAAAACAAGCCCTTAAGTGGCAAAAAATTTAGAAAAATCAGAGTTAGGCAACTTGACATAAAAATTTGAATAAGTTATCTATATTATTTCAAAAATATGTAAGAATATAATTTTTAGCAAATTGAATGTAGTTTCTAAATTACTAGGTTTATTTACAAAAAAATAAATATATTTGGTGAAATTTTGAAATTTCAATACAGTAGTACTTAAATTTCAAGGGAAAAATAAGAAGTAGGTGTCTGTATGACCACCCTAACCACATTAAAATGATAATAATTTTTTATAATATTTCAGATATAAGTAGAGGACTCATATCTCGATGTGATGTATATTTTTTTGTAATTTTTTCCAAGTAAATAATTAATTATAATTTTTTTATGACAAATTTTCAAAAATATAAAGACTCGTATGTCTGACCACCTTAACTTGGTCAAAAATTCATGAAATTCATTTTTTTATTTTTCAATCTTATAGTATACAAAGCATAGAATGTGACACATATTTTGGATTCAAAAAATATGATACCGTTTGAAAGCTATAGATGTTTTTCAATTAGCCTAAAAATCGGGACTTTAGTCGTAATTCAATAGAAAATAAATAATAATTATTTATTATATTCAAATTAAAGAATAATTTATATTGGTGGAAACCTAAGAATCTCCTTTAAAAACCCTTTTTGTTTCATCAATTTTGGGTAAAAAAAAAGTCATCAGCCACATACCCATCATATTGCCACTTTTTGGCCCATCATGATCCTACACATACCCATATAAATGATAATTGAAAGGAAGGAATGATGGAATCATAAAGTGTTACAACTCACCACCCTTTAATGACTTCCTTGAAAAACTAAAGTCATGCACATCACCTCAAGGATTTGGATATATCTTGCTTGAATTCTTTGGAGACCTACAACAAGGGTTATCCTTCACAAAACATGAACATGAACACACATAAACTTTGACATGATGTTCAATCTTGAATTGTTGCTACAATGCTCTGAAATGTTGCTCTTGATTTTCTATTAAAAAGAGCATTTTCTCAATAGTGTACTTTGTGCTAGATGCATTTCAAATGATAAAATAACTAGGTATTTATATACAATTGGTCTAGTTTCCCAAAAATTAGATTCCAAAAGCTCACACTTGAAATTTAAATTCTTAATGTTAAAATGTCACAAACAACATATTAAAAAAAATGTCCCCGACAAGATAGGGGGACCCATATGCCCATGGGTGTATGGGTTATGGCCCTATCTATTAGGACATTTAGTGTCGTGATCAAAACATTAATGGCCTACATTTATTCAATGCTTTCAATCCTTCAAAAAATGATAAAAATGGGCTTTGGAATGCATAATTTAGAAAATTAGGAGCTTAATTAGGTCTAATAAATTAAGGGGGAGAAAAACATAATTTTAAATTGTTAAGGGTGATAATTTCCAACACTACAATAGAATGTGCCTTAAAGATAGTGTGGGAAGGTGAAATAGGTCCAAGTTAAGATCCCTAAAGGAAGTGCACAACACCATGTTTTTTTTATGACAAAAAAATTGATTTAGGATCGACCCACTACATGTTTCATACAAATTTTAATTTAGGCCCACCTTAGTCGACTTGGCTAATTGCAATTAGTGTTAAGGGATTCTTGGCTGACATGAAATGGTTTTAATGTAATGGGATGTATATAATGACTAACCATCATAGTTTAAGTGCGGGAGCAAGTTTTTGTGTGTGATAAAGTGTAATTTTAGGTTGTGTAATGGGAGTTACATCCCAATCATTGTGCTTCGGGTCAGTGCAGGATCATGGGGTCCAAACTAGGTCCCTAAATGGCAATGAAAACTCAAAAAAATAGAGTTAGGTAACTTGACATAAAAATTTGAATAGGTTACTAACATAATTTGAAAAAGAATAAAGTTTGTAGAAAATTGAATTTAGTTTCTAAGATACTAGTCCTCTTTTGGACAAAAGTAAATCTATTTGGTGAAAATTTGAAATTTCAATATAGTAGTACTAAATTTTCAGGAAAAAAAAGGCAGGTGTATGATTGACCAAACTAAGTACAATAAAAAATAATGTTTTAAAAAAAAAATCAATATAAGTAGAGGACATATTCCCAAATGTGCCATATTTTTTTTATAATTTTTTTACAAGTGAATAATTAGTTATGAATTTTTTATTAGAATTTTTTTAAAAATATTAAAACTTGTTTGTCTAATCACCATAACTTGGTCAAAAATTTATGAAAATAATTTTTATTTTTTTATCCTATAGCATGAGAAGCATGGAATGTGCTGCATATTTTGGATTCAAAAAATGTGAAATCATTTGAGAATTATAGATTTTTTTCAATCAGCCTATCAATCAGGACTTTAGTCAGAATGCATGTAGAAAATCAATAATAATTATCTATTTAGTTCCAAATAATTCATATCGTATATTGGTGGAGAGCTAACAATTTTAATAATAAACCCTTTTTGTTTCATCAAATTTGGATAAAAAAATGCCATCAGCCACTTTTGGGTCATATCGGGCCACTTTTTGGACCCCCATGATCCTGCACTCACCCCTTCATCATTAGAAGGTCATAAGTTATGCAAGAAAGTGGTTGAAGGAAGATCACATCGAGTGTAAGTTGTGCAATCAACCTTGAAGATTGAAAAATCATATCTATGTAAATCAATAGGATTGGTGTCCTACTTATTAAGTTGGTGTTGAGATATTTGTATTGGGGATTGGTTTTTGTAGTAGGTTGGTGCCTACAAATATAGTAGGGGATTTTTGTTTTCGGTATGTTGGTGCCTACTTCATGATTGTAAATTGTTCATTATTTTTGTGAGGCTAGATTTGGATAGTAGATCTAAGTAGCTCTTCTCACCATGGTTTTTCCCATTTTGGGAGCTTCCACATATATATGTTGTTCTTTGTGTGAATGTGTGCATCTTTATTTCTTGATTGATATCAGTTGTTTTGATTCATGTTTGGAGAAGTGACTAATGGTAATACATGTTAAATTAAATATTTTTAAATAGATTTGATATACTAATTCACCCTCCCCCCCCCCCCTACCCCCCCCCGCACAATATATTGTGTGCCCTTCATTGAAGGCATTTTAGTCCTTCATTTTCATTTCTCTCTTTTGGAAAGGATTTTTTCTCATGAGGTTTTCTCTTCTTCGTTTTTCTTGAATTGTGAGAGATTGGATTGTTTGGACATGGGTACCTCATTAGGCCTTGTTTGTTGGGACCTATCATTCATTATTTTCTTTTTATGCATTGGTTTTTTAGGGTTTTTAGTTACTCCCTAAGTTCATCTTAACGGGGTGTTAGAGTAATCATGCATTAGCTAATAATTAATTAATCTTTAGTTGATTATTAGTCTAATTTATTTCATGCTCTTAAGTTAAAATTAAGAGTTTTTTTTCTATTAACTGAAGTGAGCTATTATTAGATCATTATGTCTCATCACATAGCATGATGATACTTTTCACGATCTAATCTATTTATCATTTATGGTTTCTCCTATAAAACACTCACCCTCACTATATTATCTCCTTATATCCTTGAAGAATCTTGAGGTTCATTCAAAAATTATTTTCTTGTTGAGGATATAACAAATCATTATTTTCAACTCTCTTTGCGTGGAAGGTTTTTTGTTCATTGTTTTATCTTGTGTCTCATGTTTATTCATAATTCTAATAAACCAGCCTTATGTTTTACTATTGATGATATAATTATAATAAAAATAAAAAATATAAACAATAATCAAATTATTAAAAAAAATATAGTTTAAATAAAAACTACATTTTACATAATCAAATCTAATTTTTTTTACTCAAACAACATGATGGATTGTGGAAACTTGATATCTTTACATTTTATATATTGATAAAAGGGTAGTTTTAGATATTTTTAAATATTATTTACATGAGTAAGAGTCATGAGAACATCAATATATTTGAGTAAATTTTTTTTTAACTATAATAAACCCAACTAAACCATATTTTTGATAAAAAATAACTTTCAGTAATTAAGAGGAACTTTTCTTTATAGATCTAGAAGGGATATACTCAATAAATTGAGAGATTACTTAAATATTAAATTAAAATAGAATAGTCATTATTTATAGATAAAGTGTAATGATAAGAATCTTATCATTTGAACCATTATATTAACTACTATTTGATAAGTTTTTGACTCAAAATGATAAATATTGACAACACTAAATTTCAATTCTCAAATCGAGTAAAAAACTAGAAGGTACAATAAAAGAAGTACGACAAAGAATGATGATTTAAGACATATCAAACTACCACTAGAAAAATAATATATAGCTCTTAAAGTGATACAAATATATGTAACCAATCCACATTGTTAGAGAGAGCTATATTTTCATATAATTTAACATTCATTAAGTTTAATGAAGGAAGACATAAATTTCCTCACATCATTTTAAAATCTCTAAATGTACATGGTGTAAGCATCCAAGACATATAAACATAGTAAATTATTTTCTAATTTCAATAGTAGCATCCCCATTATATTCCTTTTGTGGTCTTTCCTCCTGTGAATAGTAAACCATAGTATTTGGAAAATATTAAATAGCTCTCGGATTTTATTTATACCATGTTCCTTTCTTCAACCACATGTTTTATATTTTATATCTATTTACATTAGAATATTAGTGAGCATGGACCTATTTAAAATATTAAATAAATAAATTACAATAAATTTCTTTATATTTTTCAACTAATTACTCACATCATAATTGATCTTATTATTAATGTGATTTTTCCCCCTGAATGTTTTAAATACTTCCCATTTTAATTGCATTAACATAAATTAAACTAATTATTTTTATATTCCTTCTATTATATGGTTCAACTCTTGATAATATCACACTTCAAATATAATATGAAAACCATATATGTATAAATGAGAGAGTAATGAATTAAGGCCAATAAATGTATGATATCATATCCAATTTATGAATATTCAACAAAAAAAAAAAAAAAAAATTTAAAAATAATCAAATAGGAATACTAAAAGAAATACTAAATATAATGGTTGAAATAGAGAGCACCAACCAAACAATTTTTACAATGAACCATTGAATACATAAATCATGAAAGAAACATTGTGAATATAGAAAATATAAAGACAAGAAAACAAGGAATGCCTGTTTGTGTTTTATACCTCAAACAATAGAAATTTATTTAATAGATAACAAAGAAAATATAAAAGTGATGGTAAATGACATATATTTCCCAATATTCATATAGTAAATCAATACATAAATTAACTAATCAATAGAAATCTTTAATATAACTATAAAAATAGCTAGCAAACTATTTGAAAGGATATATATTGAAAGATATTTTTAAATGGATACTATTAAGTAATTATTCTAAGATCAATTTGAAATTAAATGATCAATAATGTAGTCAATCACCATACTCTTATAATACTTATTAAAGTTGTGTTTTATTTATTTATAGAAATTGAAGAATAGTAAGCTCTTTATTCTTTTTCTCTTCTATTTGAAAATAATAATCCCTTAGAATACTTATTAAAGTTTTGTTTTATTTATTTATAGAAATTAAAGAATAGTAAGATCTTTATTCTTTTTCTCTTCTATTTGAAAATAATAATTCTTTAGAATTGGAAAGTGGTTAAATTATTTAGAGATTTCTTTATTCATTCCTATTAGGATTTAGATAGGTTGGAGTAATAAACATTAACAATTATATGTAGATTAAATAAATTAGAGATAACAATGAAGAATAACACAAAAGAGATCAACATATAATTTAACGTGGTTCACCCAATATGGGCTACATCCATAGAAACTCAACCACCCAATGATTTTATTTTTTAGTGCAAAATAGATTACAATCTCATGAATCATATGCCATAACATACATCCCAACTGCTTATAACAAGATTTTTGGAAGCTTCTAGAAATTAGGGTTTTACAAAGTCAATTTTTTATTTGGCATGTCAGTAGGAAAACCTTGACATGTTAATGGAAAAACAATTCAAGGTTGCACCCCTGATCCCCTACTATCGAGAGTTGTCGCCCCCCAACCCCTGCTTGGGGCTCGACCCGATCCCAAACCATGGTGAGGATATGCTATGAGTGTATAATATTTGCATGATCAGTCACCACATATCAACAATTCCTTAATTTCTTAAAATGTAAAATATATATTTTAGATATTTATGACATATAAAAATAAACTAATATTGAGAAAAACCTTTTTCAAGTCTCGAATGTAAAAGTACACATATAAAGCACTTATTTTTTATGAAAATTAAAATTTATCTTAATAAATTAAAATCGATTGTAAAATAATGTGTCTAATTGTAGAAGTATTTTTAAAGTGATCCTAAAATTTTATAAATTATAACTTCTTACATGTGGATAATGAAAGAGAGAACACAAAAGAGTGTGAATAGACATAATATTAGATATGATATCCATAATAGGGACTTATTCATGAGCCTATTAATGTAATTTTATCGTAGTAGGTATAATTTTTTCATAGTACATTTTGAAAGATAATATAATTATATTATATAGTAGATAATTATACTATGTTGTTTTACTTTTTTATAATACAAATTTATTGCATTCAATATACATTTATAGCATTTTTACGTAAATATAATCCTAAGCCCTTTTCTAAGTTGAGTGAGTTCCTACATAATTTTATCATGAGATAAGAGCCCATTCTCCCACATTTTGTCTAGCATATAATATCGAGGCGTGTTCTATGTAAAAACCATTTTCTTGTAAAAATTGATATCTCATAAACTAAATAATTGATGATTGAGGCACCTTATCAATTTCCCCACCTATTTTTGCACTTTCCTACAAAACTTCTGGTTTCTCCATCTCTCCTCTCTATATTTTCAATTTATATTAATTTTTATAATTATGGATTGATTCTAAAAAAATTGAATATCAATTAGGGGTATCAATTTTTATGGTTATTTTTTGAAAATATTTAAAACCTAATCATTTAAAAAAAAATTAAGCTCTTATATTCCTTTTCAAAGATTATTTTAAGAATACTAAATTTTAATATAAGGTGATTTTTAGAATTAAAAGAAAAATACTAAGTTTTAAAGGATTTTTTCTATTTTCCTAAATCTATTAGAATTAAAAGAAAAATTGTTGTCATATATTTCATATATTTTTATAATTTTTGAAGAATAAAAAAGTAGAGACTATCCAAGAGACAAACCAACCCACTTTGGAACCCCCGAGATATATCATGTTGATCAATTATGCAAATGTCCAAGGTCCCAACAATTTTAAGCATGCCAAGAGAAGGATCTAGTGGACACTTTAGACTTGTTCAAACTTCTCTTGTAGCCTCTTGCCTCTATATTAGTCTATCTATCCTAAACCCAAATAAAATCCACCTCATTTAAAAAAAAAAAAAATTCTCTCCATCTACCACCTTGTTACTCCAATCTTTGAATGGCCTAGCATTGTACCATTTCTTAACACACATAAGTTTTATTTTCTATGAGATATTTTTTGTTGCAAAATTAATTTTTGAAGACTAATGGGTGGAACCAATATGACATGAGGTCATATTCACCACAAAGGAAATTATTGTCCCATTCTTTTTATAATTTCTTCTAAATAACTCCAAACTTCCAAAGGCCATATTTTTCCACTATGACTTTAGAATTTTAAAAATATATATTATTTTCTCCAAATGATTTAAATATATATTTAAGTTTTATTTTATGGTACTAGTTTCTGGTTAAATTCAATTTTATTTAAAAAATTTAATATGGAAAGTCTATTGTAATATTCCATATTTATAAATAGTTTTAGGGAGAAATTTATCATAATGACAATATTATATAATGGTGCTAATATTTTAGGATTTGATATTTATAAGATTATTCTAAGTTTCTTTCTTTATTGGAATTGGTATAATAAATTTTACTATTTGTTAGCAAATAATTAAGTAGTTGAGAGTTATTTCTTATATGTAGTTGTGTATGGTAGTTGTCGTATATGAAAAATTATAGTTTTATATACTAATGCATGTTATTGTATTTAGTATTCAATCTATCTTGAAAATAATTCATGCTATATACACATTTGGTGTTATAGTATGTTCAAAATGGTTTAGTTTAATATTATTAAAGTGTTTGTATTTTAAACAAGTTAACAAAGAGAAAAGGATGTCAAAGCATAGATAATTAAATGAGGATATATTTATTAGAATGATTATCTTTCCTACACCCATTGATAAATTTATATTAGGGTTCTTTGGAATCCCATTTGGAAAATCAAGTACCATTGTTGAATCCATTTTAGTTGTATCTACAACACTCAACATGTAAATAAATTGATAACATGGGAGATTTTCTTGGGTAGGTGACATCCAATTTGAACTATATACTATAAAATATAAAAGATTAGTTCCAAAAATCCAAAGAAACATGAAATTAATTCAATATCATTTGCATTATTATTTCATATATTAAAGTGTCACCCATTATTATTGGTAAAAAAGATGTTTGTTCTAAATTTCATGACCAACAAGATACTATATGACATTTGATCATATTTAGAGGAGGATGAAAGGAAATTTAAGGAATTAATGTATGGGACAAGAAATGATCAACAACAATTAACCATGCAACATGTGGAATGAGATAGGTAAGTATGTCAAGTGGTAGAAATTACAAAGTGAAATTTACTTTTGAGTTAGATAACTACAAAAGAGAGCAGAATTATTCCTATCATTTGCTTCTTAGTTTTCCAATCAAATGATAAGAATTGTTTCCATAATATATTTTCTATTGGTTTCAAATAGAATACAAAAATCATTATGTATAAATTTTGGTAAGAGTCTTCATTTTAATGTAAGATATTTATTGTTTGAATCTTATGAATAATTATTTTTTCATACTAGAAACACTTTAGTGGGTGAAAAGTGGTATTATCTTGGTGAAATAAGGGGTTTATTATTTTTCTATGTATTGATGAAGGGTTTTTATTGTAACTCTTTGTAAAAGGTGCATTTCCAATTAAAAATTAACACCTTAAAAATAAAAAATTATCATGTCACCTTATTATTGTGTTATTGGAGTTATTAATTCTTTACATGCTACATCTAACAACACTTTTAGAGAATAACATGTGACATGAGGTAGATAAAGTGTAAAATGGTTAAAGAGGGGGCTAGAGGACATAAGAGATCAAATAAATCATTTCCATCTCAATTTATCATTTCACTCAAAGATGATATACTTAATGAGAGATACTAATGCTTCATTTTTATCTCTCTTGGAATGACGAGACCTAGTACTATTTTTTATTCTTGTCGATAGTTGAGTATCTCTCAATTTATAAGAAGCACATGTTGTGTGTGTGTATAGTTAGTTAGTATGCATTGAATATCTAATGGTACCTTAACAAGTTATATACAAATAAACTAACTAATTTAATATTAAAAATTATCACGACCTAATAATTGTGTTAAGACAAAGATTTACTAAAAGATTAGGAAAAGTAATAACTAAATTATTGAAACATTAAATTATAAATTCATACTAAAATTAGTAGCAAAATAATAGAAATTATTACTAATTAATATTAGAAAAATCAACTATTATCAAAATATCAGTGACCTCAAAATTAGACATTTGATCTCTTCATATATTATAGGAATTTGAAATATATAATTGTAAAACTAAGAATTAATTACCTATTTCATCTCCTGATATATAGTAAGAATTTGAAAATATATAATTGTAAACATAAGAAACAATTGGAATATGTCAAACTACTAGAAAGATCTTTCATTAATGAACCTTTTAAAATAGCATAGAAATAAATAAATAATAAAATAATGTACTTGAATAGGTGAAAGATAATTTTTTTTTTTTTTTAAATGGAATAATATTTAAAATATTAAAATAATTGATTATATATGTATATGTATATATGTGTATATATGTATCTATATATATGTGTTTGTATCTATCTATATATGTGTGTATGTGTGTATGCATATGTGTTTGTGTTTATATATGTATATATATGTGTATATACATATGTGTGTACATATATGTATGTATATATACATCTTGATGCATATGAGATCAAGTAATTCTATTGAATTACCCAATCACATAGTAAAATACATTATTCAACAATATATAATTATTTATAGAATAATTAAACTATAATTTTATTGTCTAGCAAAAAATACATAATATAGGAGTACAATCAAATTGATTTCTATCACAATCTCCTTATCTACAACTTGTCAAAGATCCCCAAATGAGTGCATTGATCTTCATTTTATCCATCGATGGCTAGGAATTTGAATCCAATTCCATATTGGTCGTTACAACCATGCAAAATTGTTATAGAAACACCAAAGTGCAATAGTAAGTTGGAAGTCCTAAAGTGCAGTAGCAAACTAGAAACCTAGAAAGTGTAATAGCACATGCAAAATTCATAAATGAATAGTTCAAACATGAAATATTACTTTGCATTCAATTGGTTGGTAAATCCTTGCAACTTGTACATGGTGACATCATCCTATTAAGGTTAGCTAGTGTCATGCTAACATCATCGATGAAACTATTCATCTAAACTGGTTTATTAACTTGTCAATGTTTGGTTCATTTTATTTTACCTACAAGGTTAAAATAAATACAAGGGACTTGCAAACTTCCATAGGATATGTAATTCCCATAAGAGGTAGATGAAAAAATAATCCCTATAGGCAAGAGAACTTTGAAGTTCCTACTAGCACTAAGGAAACCATCATTGCCAATTTGTGTGGGAAAACACATTGGAACCAATCCAAACATTAGAATCTAATGACTTTTTTTTTTAGTGAGAACTTCCTACAAAATTCCAAAGTAGACCAAACATTCACAAGGTATGTTCAATAGTAACCTATAGGTTTGCAACTATTAGCAAGACGAAATCCCACAATGTCATAACTTAGTCAAATATTACT
Source organism: Sequoiadendron giganteum (assembly GCA_007115665.2). Taxonomy (NCBI): domain Eukaryota; kingdom Viridiplantae; phylum Streptophyta; class Pinopsida; order Cupressales; family Cupressaceae; genus Sequoiadendron; species Sequoiadendron giganteum. The sequence continues at coordinate 253,433,420 of CM021106.1, read as the reverse complement.
CAATATTCATTAAATTTGACTTGCAAATACGCATTTGGATCTTCTCCAAGGTGACATTATTATATTACCTGAATTACTTCTGAAAATACTTTTGAGCAATTAACTAAAACTAACACTATTAGAAACCAAAATCAATTGATTTGAAATAAAATATTTTAGTCGATGCAAGATTGTCTATGAACTTGAATGCTCCTACATCACACAAACACACATATATACATATATAAATATACATATACATATACATATACATATATACATCAAAACATACATGCATGTGTGTGTATAATTTATATGTATATGTGTTTGTGTTTGTGTATGTGCATAGATATGCTCTACAATGCCTCCTAAGACCTTTTAGCTTGTGAACTTAGATGATAAATCCTCATTTATCCTATGAATTATCCTTTATCTAGTGTATGAGGAAGACCTTCCAATATTTTGTAGAAAACTTAGTAAAATTACCAATGTCTATATTATGAAGGATTGAGAGAATTTGCATCCTAGATGTTATGCTTGTAAAATTTTAACCTACAAATAAGGTGAGCATGGACATAGATAGTCTCAATCATGTGAGGAGGGAGGGAAGGGAATTATCCAAAAACTACATGCCATGCCATCCAAAACTACAACTATTGATCCCACCCTCTCTACATGTTCCTCCCCAAGCTAGGAAAGATAATGAGGGTTAAATGGTGAAATTCCTAAAGATCAAGTGTCTTGTAATGGTATATGTCCTCTAATTTAGATATATTCATTATGGTTTCTTGTTAGTATTTGACTACAATCTCAAATTTTACATCTACTTCTTTTTGGAATTCTTTCGCTACAGGTCCTAACCTAGACTACCCATAAAATGGATTGAAAAGGTGATTAAGTCATATTCTCCTTCAATTTGTGGGAGAAATATTTATTTGGGTGGCTTAGGGGGTATTATCGCGAGTTCTATTATAATCCCTAAAATCATAATGGACACAAAAATTATTAATCATGAGATTTTATGATTAATCACACACTCATTTGCAAGTTTCATAAATTTTGGAAATTGTATCAAATCTCTAGGAGTGGACCTCCATGTCCTAACAATATTTTTTAGGATAAGTCAATATCTATCCCAACACCTATAGATTTTTTATTTTATAATTAACATCTATTAAGGATAGGGAGATCCCACAATAGCGTGTCCCACTTTTTGGCCAAATTAAGAAATTGAAATCAATATTAACCAAATTTTGACTTTCTAACACCTATAGCAACTAAACCATTAAGAATTTGAAGATGTTATGGACTCGTGATTTTTTAAATTTCATATGTATCTTTATAATTTTTTTAATTTTAAGAAATAATTGTGATTTTTTTACATAACTTTTAGTAACTTATTTTTATAGCTAATAGTATTTTCAAAAGTGATATTACTTCCATAGGACATAACTTATTTTATAGAAAGGATAAAATTATAAAATTCTAGACACATATTTGTAACACTAATATCTAGTGCATAGATATCTTTTACATATTTTTTGTTTCATAATTTTTTAAGTGAGATTAACTATAACTTAGACATAGATTACTTTCATAGATCATAATTTTTTGTATATATCTAAGTTAACTTCTTTTTTTTGTTGAAACAAGGACATCAATACCTAGTGTGTAAATATTTTTAAATTTTTTTATGTATTATTAGTATTTTCCATGTGTGTGGAACAAAGAGCTTAACAATTGTTGAAAACCTATGTTTGATAGAAAATATAAAATAAATATAATAATCAAATTAAATATACTCAAAATTATAGTTGTTGGAAAAAATATTTCAAGTGTTATGATACTACAAATTATCTTGTCATATTCATTCCATTTTTTGGTCCAACCCAAGGTTGAAAACATAAAATTATGAGGAAAATATGAGGCCTAAGGTGGAAAGGTCACTTTTAGGATCTTTATTCAAAGGTCCTTCAATTGAAGGTACCTTCATTCAAAGGTATTGAAGGACCTTAAAATGAAGGTATGGAATTCCAAGAGAAATTTTACAAAAAAACTTCCAACAAAGGTAATTTCCATAAATGGAAAAAGGGACCTCCATTTGAAGGTCACTTTCAATTCCTTTTATGGTAACTTCCATAAAAGGAATAGAAAAAGACCTTCAGCTGAAGGTCCCTTTTTTCCATTTATAAAAATTACTTTTGTTCAATGGTTTTTTAATATTTTACACCTTCAAACAAAGGTATTTTTTCACTTACCTTTGAATGAAGGTACCTTTATTCAAATAAATACCTTTGAATGAAGGTGTTTCCTATTTTTCACATCTATCTGAGTTGAAAAATCTAATATCTAATGTTTGGGACTCACTATTGTGGGTTTACTTGCCAAGGAGTGAATTTTATGGCTTGGTTAATGAACATTAAAGGTTAATTACTTTTCATTCAACCTTACTTCCCATAATTTGACTCATGTATTGATTCTTGCTCATATAGTTTTATTTAAATTCATCTACCATATCTCCATTATAGGAGTGGGAGCATTCAATCCTGTCAACTATAATAAAATGATTTGGAAATTTTATATGTGTCACAAATGAGATTACTAAAAGAACATGCAAACATATGCCTACCTTTGTGTGGAGATGGACCTCTTAAAGGATTATCTCAAATAATTTTTCCTAAGGGAAAGGGATTGATTTTGGAGGCAACCCATAGATTAATATGAAAAATAAATTTAAGATGCATAACATGTTTTACATATGGCTATCTAGCTTCTCAATGTGAAAGGAAATCCCAAAAAATACTTGTTATTTTTTACAAGTGTATCTAGTAGGGTGGGGCAAAGTCTTAACATCATATTATTGCACCCAAGGTCAAGATAACAAGAGTTCATAATTTTTATTATATTTCAAAATGGTGACCTCCAAGGATCTCTGCTTTGACCTTCCATCCTCCCCATGTTTGAGTTTTAGTTCATCTACAACCCAAGAAAATATATTATGTTTTCTTGATTTGAGTAAGTTGTTTAGTTCATTGGGTTTATGGTGCCTCAAAGATAAGTCAAATGTAGTTAAAGAAGGTTTGAATGGTGAATTTAAGCATCCTTGAACTATTGAAGAGGTTAACACTTTAAATTCTAGAGAGAATGAATGGTTCAAGGTGAAAAATAAGAAGAATGATCCTTATAGAAGTCCACACCTTTTCCACTTTGAACAAATATTTAAATCAATCATAATTTATTCAAAATAATTACAAGATCCATGCCTTTTGATAATATTGTATTGCTCCTAGGTGCGTAGCCTAGGTTATTTAGCAAAATAAAATATAAATTTGATAAAAGAAAATACACTCAATTTCTATAAATTATTTTAGGATAATTGATTAAATCATAAGGATAAATTAAATATTTAGGGTAATACATTGGGACTAGAATAATTAAATATTGAAATAAAATGTAGAAATTGAAATGAGTTATATGTAATTATTAGCTCAAATTTTGATGATGGGAATATGTAGTGACAAATATCATACATTCATTTTCTAAGATTTAGGAATTTAAGGCTTGCTCATATGAAGATTTTTATTTCACAAACTAGTTGTATCTTGCACCAGTTCACTAATGCATGTGGAGGCCTAATATCCATAATTATAGATCTAAATTTATGCATAAACATGAATTGTAACACAAATTTTGAACTAGTAGGATGTGGATTGATATAATTTTCTTACCTTGATCCTTTGTTGTTTTAATCTATGCAAAGACTAGTGGTGTTTAGAAATACCATCAAGAATCTATTGAATCATGAGGATCACTTTCTCCTTAATCAAAACCCTAGTTGGATTTGATTTCTAGCTTTGAGAAAAATATCACAATAAAGTAGTTATCTAATGGACCTAGAATTATGTGCATTGATGTAATGCTCTAATAATCTTTCTATATTTATTGTATCCCTTTTACAAATCAAATTCAAGATTTGTTTTATAGATTCCTAGGTGATTTCAAAATGAATATATGAATTCCCTTTAATGTAACAACCAAAAACACAACTAGCACAAACAAGTACAAGGTCCTCTCACAATAGCTAAAAAGAGGGAGCCCATGGGATTATTTTGTAACTTGAATTCTAAAAGTTCAAGATTTAAATCTACAAATATGAAAGTGGTCAAAAGGTCAATTCCATACCAATGGATCTAATACAAGGTGATAGATGGGTGAATCTAGGAATCAAGACCAAACCTTGGAAGATAAATGATGTCAAGATAAAAATATGTGAATTTTATGAGATAAACTCAAGCAAGAACATATCATTTGTAAACATATTATTGCATTTAAAACACTCTAATTAAAACACACTCAAAACATAAAAGAAAAAGGTAAGAATATGTAATTTTCACTATTACAATAATATAAAAACCTAATTTCAATAATCAAATATAACTTATAGAAAATTGTTATATAATTAAAAAAACATTTTTGAGAAACATTGCATAAACACATTTTTGAGAAAAAAGATCACTTAACATTATTGAAAAAATAGAAACTATATAACAAAATAACTTTTAAAATAATCTCCATTTTATTGATATGCATCTCTCAAGGAAAAAAAATCTTATTCCATTTTCTACCCGAAAACATTTTCTAAATTTAAAATTAGTATTACAAATTCAACCCAATAGATTTAACTTTTAAATTTAACCTAATTTACTTGAATAATTCCTTTATCATCCCCTACCGTCCCCAAATGTTGGAAAATAATTTGCCACCCCAAACTGCTACCTACGTCTCAACGTCCCGAAAACTTAAATGAAACAGTGAAAATAATTGAAAAGGACCACAAAAACTATTTGCTTACAATGTAGAAGCATTTCTGGATAAAGAGAGCTTTTTGAACACTAAAATGAAAGTAAATCTCTCTCCTGGTGTTCAAACTCTTATGAACTTGGAGTCCCTTAAATAGTAAAATTTACATCTCTGAACATATAAACTGGATAAACTTTTAAGAAACAATATGTCTGACATGAAAATACAATGGAAAAATGTATATACTACTGAAAATTGAAGAATTTCTTTCAGAATCCTTAAGAAATCTCACCAGAATATTGATCTTTATAAACGAGAAAAGAAGTTACTGCAATTTGGAAGAATGTAGAATTTCTTATAAAATAGTGAAAAGATTATCAACCAGTTGGGAGATCATGCCCAGAAAGTGATCAAACTAAAACAAAAAAATGTATACATAAGGAAGTATTTATGGAAATGTAATTATTTTCTTATTGAATTCAAGAGTTAAATCATTCCTCCGAGACTTTGCCTCTGTCCAGTCTCTGAAAATTTCTCTCTAATGAACTATAATCAATAGAGTGATTACTTTTGATTTTAAGTATGTTAGCGTTTAATCTACTCGAAACCTTTGGCCAGCTACTGTTATTAATAAGTACAAGTAACTGTTAGTGAATTAGCAAAATACCCCTCGGACAAATGGGAACGATAGAATATTAGAAATTTGCATACAATCTGTGGCCAAATCTATCGAGTAAATTTCTTGGCAGAGTAGATAATGGAGCTTGATCAAACAGGTACGTGTATATATAGATTTGGCAATGGAGTTACCCATGTAAGTCAATTCATTTGAACAATATGATAATGAAAACCCATAAATGAATAAACTCCCTCAATCCCATGAAAGGAGGTTACGATCTGAAATCTAGAGTCAATACTTCAACCTAAAATATGATCAAAATCTTAACTAATTGCCATAATTTCTATGACTTTTTAGACAGTTAAATCAGTACCCTATTATGAATAGAGCTAAGAGTGCTCAAATAAGTTCAGTGCATGTTATATATATAACAATCTATTAAAAAAATTGTTTTAAAATCAATTTTATATATTTTTATATCGACATTTCAGATCATTTTATTTTTCCGATGATGCATAGTTAAATGAGATCTGAAATATCAATTCAAAAACATATACAATTAATTCTAAAAATAATATTTTGAATACGAAATGAATCATTAAAAAAAAAAAATTCATACCAACTATAACATTTGCTTCAATATATGAAAGAATCATTTGAAATTTACTAGGTAATCAAAGATATATGGTACATCAAGAATTACCAGATGTTTTACAATATTAGTTAAGGATAAATCTATAGAATCACTTGAATCACTTGTAGACAAGCTCCTTACCTTTTCATGGACGTCCAAACATTTCTTCGAAGCATTGAAATCCAGGTTTTAAAAATAGCTATGACTGATTCTGCAAAGAAATAAAACAACGTGAAACCCATAACAGCAATGGTGTCAAAATCAGGCCTTAATATATTTTCACTCTAGTCATATAACCAATAGATCATTTTTATTATGCCTATTGTAAACAAAACATAGCACAAATATGATTAAGCACAAATATGATTAAATTTTTAGTGAGAAGCCCAATAAGCGGTGCAATTACTAGTTAAGAGATACGAAAGAGAAAGGGAACGATCAATAGCACCTCATATTTACTAGCGAATATGATCATCTGTACACTGATTCAATGTACTTAAGGAGGAACCCTTTGCCAAAAACAGCAAAACAAAACTTCCAGTTGCATTTAGCTATACATAACTGTGTAAATAAAAGATCTCAAAGAATTTACTTATATAAAATATTTTACTCACAGAAGTTGTACCTCCACAGTAATCTCCTCCTAATATTATGGGTACATTATATAGATGACCAACGTATGAAGTAGTAGGGGATGCTGCATTTCAATCACTGAGAAGCATAGTCTGCAGCATTAACAGTAAGCTTATGAACCAAAGCCATCAATGCAGACTGTGAACGTTCATCTTGTACTTCTCCCTGCTGCTGCTGATGCTGATGTTGCCTGTTTTGGTCATGTTTGTTCATGCCTTGTTGTCTATGTTGATCCCGCTCTCTTCTCTCAAATTCATCAAGGAACTTTTGCTGCTGCATCTCGAACATCTCCCTAACAAGCCTTTCCATCTTGGCAGCCTTTTTATGACTATCAGAGGAGGCCTGCAATTTGGAGCTACCACTTAACTCAAAGCTAGAGTCCAATGAAATGGGTATCTGATTACTACTGGTTTTGAAGCGTTTTGGGCTTTGATGAGAAGGATGGTCCTCTTGAAAGAAGTGGTCTGCATTGGTTTTCATTAGATCAGGTCCACTATTAGCACCAGCCTGGCTATCTCCAGGTATCATGGCTAAAAGTTCCGAATCTGATCTGGTTTGAGCCTGTCCTTCATCCTCATCCTCACCATTGTTATCTTTATCATTGGTGTCGTGATCCTCACCAGTAGCTTGTTCATGCATAAGAGCATCAGAGCTATGCCCATGTCCTCCTTTACCCTTGCTGGTGCCTGCTGCTGAAGAAGCAAGTAAGCCTTTCCCATAGAGGGCATCCAGCTGGTGAAAATAAGGGCATGTTTTAGCATTCTCAGGGCGTTTCTTCATGCTATCTTTGGTCTTCCTGAAATACTTGTTGATGTTCTCCCACTTCTCCTTGCATCTCTTGGCACTTCTGTGGAATCCAAGGCAGGCCATGCCAGAAGAAATCTCCTCCCACAAAGGTCCTTTCACTCCAGGCTCCTGGAATTTTGCCTCCATGCTACTTCGCAGCCTTATCAATGCAAGTACTTCAGGCTTAGGCCACCTCCTGCCATTGCAATGATCAGACATTCCATCCCTGTCCTGCTGCTCCTCCTGCACTGCTGCATCTTGAATGTCCTCAGCAGCCGTAGGCAGTTTGATGTCTTCTCCTGTGATTTTCTGCAGGAAGGCAATAAGTGCAGCCTCACGAGTATTTGCAAGGGCTTGCTCCTGGGCACGTAGTTCAGTTTCTCTGGTTAATCTGGCCATCTCCTGTCTCCTCCAAGCTTCTTCTCTATTCAATCTCTCTTGCTCTCTGCGCTCTATGGCTTCCAGGAACTTCCTGTGTAGTTCCTCCTGACGCTCCATAAGCTGCTTCACCAAGCTCTCAAAGAAAACGGCCATGGATGAAATATGATGCTTCCTTTTTCTCTTCTTAATCCTGCTGGGTGGTGGGTTACTAATAACATTGTTATTATTGTTGTTGTTGTTGTCATTATAGTCATCATCCTCCGAGGTGTTGTTGGTGTCCGAGGATACGTTTAGAGCTGCATTACTGGTTTCTGCTGCAGCTGCCGCCATGACCATAGATTGATGAAGTCGATCCCCTTCTTGGGTTTCATTAAATCCTGTCTGTTGGGTTCCCAAGTGATGTCTAATTGTATTTGAAAAAGCTTCAAGCTCATTGAAGAACCTATAACTCTTTCCATCTTGCCTCCCCATTCTCCCGTCCTTGGTTTTCTTGTGATATTTGTTCACATTCTCAAACTTCTCCTTGCATTTTTTAGCACTTCTGTGGTACCCCAGCTCTGCAAGCTTCCTGTCAATAGAAAACAACCAGAGAAAACCGCATACAAAAGCATGAGCTCACACATTGTTTTCCAGAAGTCAGAAATCTGTAACTTAACAGCGAACATCCATTTTTGTTTTCATTAATAAGGTTTACTCAGGCTAACTATTCTGTTAGGGGACAATTTCAGATACGTACACGTGCCACAGTGTTTAACCATGCACGTACACAGTGGCCATTTACTTCAAGTCGTGGATTATTGAATGAGGTAGACGTGCAGAAATATTCCAGATTCAAAGTATGTCATGTGTAACAGAAATTGTCAAGTCTCGTGGTTCCCGTGAATGGAGCTGTCCAATGAATGCTGCAACTCCCAAAAAAGACCATTACATCTGACCGACTTCCCACGCCCTACCCACACCTCGCGTTACGCTCGAAAACCCCATAGTTTTCTCGACAGTTTAACTCACACACACAAACAGTACTATCACATTGCAGACTTCAGTACTAGTTAGGCATTTAATCTCAATCACTGGGCATCTAGTGTAAATGTTTTTTTAAATACAGATGGAGTTATGGAAGCTAGTCATTTTGGGTTTGGTTTGATACATAATTTATATAACTATATCGATCAGATCTGGAAGATTATGGTTCTATTCAAGGGCTAGAGGATCTTAACAACTTTGTTTTGCTGTTTATCTGACAGTTGTGTATTTATTATGCAACATGAAGTTTTAACAGATCAAAAAAGATACAGTTCATTTCCGAAGTAATCTTTTAAAAATAGCATATTGTTTGCATCAGATATCATACTGAATATTGGTTGCTAAACCAGATTGCGGAGAGCTTGAGTATAGAAGCAATTTTTAAGTATAGATTAGTGATAATTTGCAGTGGAAAAATGTTCTTTTGCTGAATAGATCTTAGATTTTGAATTTGGATTGTCGACCTTAACCCGGCAGGTATCATCTGTTCATAGATGACTGAATAACTTGAAGAAGTAGGTGCAGATAATATCTGACTTACAGATCCAGTGATGCCAAGTGAGTCTTGTAATACAATAGATCAGCTTTTACAATCTAGATCAGTTAAGAGGGTAGATTGGTCTTCAATAATATTAGCTTTAACCATTAACAAAGTTCTAATAAAGAGCTGCTTACAAGAAAACACTGGGATGCTATTATACAAATTAGTTTCTTCTTATCTAGGTAGAACCAGTACTTCTCATTGTCATTGTAAGGCTGATAAGTAATATGCAAACAAACAACCTATGAGCATGACCCATTACATGAACTAAACTAATAATTAACTTATAGCACTAAGTAAAAGAAGCTATGAGCATGACCTATTACTCAAACCAAACTTAATTAACTAACTAAAAGGGTCCTGATGCTAAGAGCAGCAGCACCTTCCAGTGCAACTGTAAAGCCAAATAAAGAGCAGATTCTTGAAAGAGCTCCTATCATGGAGAAAGACCATTAAGTAGATGAATTACCGTGAGACATTCTCCCATAGTGGTCCTTTGAGATTGGAGTCCCTGAAGTTGGAGTCCATCTGTGAACGGATCTTCAAGAGAGCCAGTGTCTCCTCCATGGGCCATCTATTAATACCTCCACCACCTCTTTCACCATCACCATCATCATCTGTAAGTGGCTGCTGCTGCTGTTGCTGTTGCAGTACCACAAGAGGAGCTACTACTTGATCCCCTACACCTTGAGCATTACTACTACTACTTCCTCCTCCACCTCCTGATGCTGCTGCTGATTCTCGAAACCCAAAAACCTTATTGGCCTTATCGTTAAGGCCACTGAGGTCGTGGGGTCGACTCTTGTCTGCTGCTTCTGCTACTGCAACCTGCAGTCCAAGCTGCTGCTGCTGCTGCAATCTCTGATTTGGAAAGCTCTGGTGTTGTTGTATGTGGTGCTGCTGATTGATATTATGTTGTGGTTGGGATTGGAGATGGTGGTGAGTATTGGTATTAATACTGTCATGAGAAGTAGAAGCAAGAGCTGCAAATAACCCATGGGAAGAACAACCCTCCATAAATTGCTGGATCCCTGGAACCCCATACTGCCCACCACCAGATTGCATTTTTGAAATTAACCCACAAACAAATATACTGCACAGCTCAGTTAAAAACTTTCACACAAACCCACAATCGCCATTTCCGAAGGTTAAGGAGGGGAGGAGGAGGGAGAGGGGCCAAAATAACACAAGCTTGCAGACAGAAAGAGAATATGTGACGGAGAACACAAACTCATTAAATTTAAAATCAAAATTAAACTTCACCCAACCAAACTAATCCCCAAAATAAGAAAACCCTCTGCAGAAATAATAACATCATGATGGCCTGGTGGGAGAAAGGGACAGGTGTCCGTGGGAAACGGTGTTTCAGTCTATCGGAAAACAGGAGCGCAAGGTGAGGGATTTCGATTGCGTCACGCTTGCGTCTGTACAGATTTTTTAAGTAATTATTAGTTGTATAAAGGACTACACAGTGGCATCTGATGTGACCGTGGCTTTCGGAGCCATAGGCGCTGTCTGGTTAGGGAAGGCATAAAATTCTGGGGCATCTATTATTCTGGTGGGTTCCTGAGGAGCTCAAATTTTGTTGACATTTCGTTTTCATGACTATTGTTTCATGTTTTACTGTTCATACAAAGCAACATGCTTGCCGGCCCTTTGGATACCTCTTCCTTCGCTTCCGTACCGGCTAAGCACTCATCTGAAGCTCTTTTTCTTCGCCAAATAGTAAGCGCTGCCCACATATCGTTGAAGGCCTTGACTCCCTTGCCTGGTTTGACCCTTAGAGCCCGGTCGCATCTACGTAGAACCCCAACCCAAATCTTTGTATATTGAATGCATTTCTATTTCCACTTACCTTTTCATATGGTTTCATGCAAGGGAATTTTCTAGTCTTTTTAATAGTAAGATATTAATAAAGATATTAATTTGGTGTATGAGATTTCTTTGGACAAAGATTTTATAGGCAGTGAATGTGATCTCTTTAATCAGGTTTATTTGCTTTCACATGGAATTAAGTTATTAATCAAATTTATAAGTCATTTTGTTTTAAAAAGTATAATTATTTTTAAAGAAGGGTGTAAATATATCAAAGATGTTTTATAGTGATATCAAAGATTTTTTGGCGTTCTAGAATGATATCCGGTATTGGACTTCTTGATGTTTTAGAGTGACATCAAGGATTTTTATATAGAATTATTTAGAACCAACATCTATTTAAAAATAAATAAAATTATAAAGCAAATCTTAAGTAAATAAAGAGATTTAAAAATAAGTCAATAGTAACATAGTGTGATGGTTAAGTTGTGGTGATGTCCTTCTTATCATCAAGGTTCAAATCCCACTAGGGTATTATTCTTAAATGTTTATATTGGAGATGAGGTCCCCCAATTGTGATCTCACCAGTTCATAGCTTCATATCAAAAGTGTTTACATCTTTAAAAAAATAGTGATTCAATAATAATAATAATTTAAATTGACCCTCTACATAATAACTAAAAAAATTTACATATATTTGAAAAAGAAACTAAAATTATAATATAATTCTTGAATAAATTTAAAAAACTATATTAATATATGTATGTAACTTAAATAAAGTATTTTTAAATTAAAATAAAATAATATAAGCTAATGAGTATTTTGCATATGCCTCAGTTGGATGACACTAGGATAATCAAGTGAGTATGCCTCTTCTATTTTTGGGCTTTGGAAGATGTCTTGACTTAATATAAACCTGATCAAAATAAATTTTAAGTAGTAAATGTCAATAAGATTTGAAAACCCAACCAATGTCATTTATTTATACAATAAACAAAAAAGGAATAATTTAGAGCAATAAATTAATGACGAAAAATATAGAAATCACCCATCATGAAGGGAAAACTTGAAATAAATGTTGCAAGAACTCACAGCTAGCATGAAGGTTTAATTGTTCTCTTATACATGTTTAATGAAGAAGTGAATAATAATACCCACTCAAGATAGAATTACATAAGTGTAGTTGTTGTAGTTTAGATATGAGGTTCTTACCAAAAAACCAAAATCTAGTAGCCAAAGACACAAATTTCAACACAAAAATAAATTGCTTTGAGTTTTATTTGAATTTTCAAACACAAATTGTACAACACTTTGTAGCTACAAATTTTAACACAACAATAATGTTTGTAAGCATGGATAAGGTGTGAAGCACAAAACACACTTCTTAATAAGACATTATATCAAAGACGAAGCTGAATGAATCAAATCAAAGCAATAATCTACTGACAGTGTCATATTGTTCTCTATCTCCAAAGATTTATTAAACCATAATTGCTCTCAGATCGTGAGTGCACTATGATTGTTAAAATGACAATTCAAAAAACAAGATGGATGTTAATGCAATGATATGGAGCTAAATATGATAAAACTAGATGATAAATAAACTAAACTAGCATGAATTGAAATGAAACAGATAAATGCAACTACAAGAGGTAGCCATGATATGAAAGCTTGATTGTTTGATGCTGGATGTTTGAATGCTTGATGCTTGAATTCCTACAGAGTAAGAGTGCATAAGTTAGATTATCTGGATCCTTTTCTTGGTTCAATGAGGCTGTATTTATAGATTTTTATGGCTGTAGAAATGCACAGGGATGGCATTGAGAGGCTTGGATTCAATCTGGAGGATTGAATGGTGAAATATGGAGGAGATTGAGAGAATTTTGGTGATTGTCTCTACCCATGAAAACACTAGGCAAGAGAAGAGGAAGGATTGATGGAGGAGGATTGAGAGAAGAATTTAGAATTTATCTCCAATTTGTCTCCAAAACGTTCCGTGAAGTTTCAAAGCATTAATTGTGACATATTTTAGACATAAATTAGATATAGGATATCTAATTCATTTTTTGAGGAAATATAGATGGAATATTCTTTATGCTTTTATTCAAATATTTTGATTTATTTAAATTAGTAAAAGAGGGATAAATAATTTGATAAAATGAACTATAGAAGTTGTTTATTAAATTAAACAGAAGAATACGACAATTAATCAATAAAATGGTTTAATCTTTATTTAATTAATTTAAGATCGATGTGATAGAATAAAATAGGGATTTGATAATTAAATCAAACAAAGTATTTGATTTTGTTTATTTAATTAAGATGAATTTAAATGTGAACTATATAAATAAATATTTCTATTTATTCAAACAGTAGAGGAAATTAGGATAATTAATCAAATATTTTGTATTTAATTAATCGGATGCTCTAGACCAATTTTAGGTGTATATATTTTGCCCCTCTTCGAAGTGATGTGTTTACGCATTGCTTCGAAGAAAATTTTGCTGCTACTGCTAGGATCGATGATAAAGAAAAATAATTACGTATGCCCTAGACATGCCCTAGACATTGATTTTTCGATGATTGATGATAATATGCCCCCTTGGGAGATAAATTAATGATTTGATGATTTTTAGAATTTTTCAAAAAAATTATGATTTTCTAATGATTTGATAAAGATATGATGATGAAATAATTTATCTCCTGACAAATGATGAAGAAATATAGCCCGTAGATGAATTTCAATTAATTTAATCGATAAAATTAATCAAAATATAATAAAACCTCTCAAAAATCCCTTTTTAAAAGTTATAAATAGTCCAAAAGGTCATTTTCAAAGTCATTTGCACTTTTGAGTTTGAAAATCCTTTGATAGAGACATTTTTGCCAACTGGAGCAGGATGCCAATCCCTTACCACACTCACCGTTTCGAGCGTGTTCGACATCACCGACGACCGACCACGTATGCACCTCCGGTATGTACCCCTTATCCTCTTCGTATTTCATGAAATTTTGTTTTTTATGCATTTTATAGTTTTAGGCACTTTTTTCCTGTTTTAACGCTTTCAAGCCACGCTGTAGCACTTTCAGTAGGTAGATTAGCACTTTGAGATTTAGCGCTTGCATTAAATTCTCTAGCGCTTCCATAGGATAATGTAGCGTTTTCGATGTTATAATGCTTAGGTTTTGAATTTTAGCACTATGATGTCAGATTTTAGCGCTTTGAGAGTTCTAGCACTTTGATTTGGTTGATTAGCGCTTTCATGGTCTGTTCTAGTGCTTCTAGCAAAGCGGCACTTTGATGGACTATTTTAGCGCTTTGATGTGGTAAAACAATGCTTAAAGTAGATTAGTGCTTCAGATGCTTGTTATAGCGCATTGGAGTGTTGAAGTAGCGCTTTTGAGAAATAGCGCTTTGGGTGCCTAATTTAGCGCTTTTGACTGATAAAGTAGCGCTTTGGGTGCCTGATTTAGCGCTTCCATGTCAGAATTGAAGATTTTGACTTAAGTAACTTTGATTTTGTCACTTCTGATCATGTCCATTCTTCGGATTGGTATGATTGATAATCCAAATTCTTGATGTAAAGGAGTCAAAAATGAACTCTTTTTGTAATAGAAAATCTTATTTGTGATGATCCTCATGATAGGCGAGGAAATGATTCAATATCTGATAAATCTCATGATAGGTGAGATTAGATAATGTTTGATGAACCTCATGATAGGTGAGGTTTGTTGATGTTCGCCCATGAATTTTGATCGAAAATTTATACCAAATTTTTGGAATAGACTTGATAGTAGAATGACTTTTGATTTCTTGACATAGTTCACTGATTGTGGATTTTTCATTATGATGATAGGAGGATTTGGGTACTCTCCAAATGTGAGAGAGGTTTCCTTGGACCACAGAACTGATACCTCATCTGACACCAGATGAGCTTCATATTATAGGCCAATGCGGCCTGACTAGTTTGCTTGATATGCCCCAGATTATGATTAATTAGGGTCTGTTGACTGCTTTGGCTAAGAGGTGGCACAGTGACCACAACACCTTTCATCTACCCACTAGCGAGATGACAGTCACACCCGAGGATGTGTGGCGGATTGTGCGCATTTCGTTCATGGGGGAGATTGTAGCATATGATTCCCATGGGACCAGCGGTAGACATGCTCTTCGTAGGGTTTTCTAAGATCAAGATATTGAGGATCCGAGGGTCCGATGGAGGAGGATTGTTGATTCATACGCGACACTACTAGCAGTGCTTGCTGGATTTATTGGAGGTTTCCTTTGCCCTGATCGTAGGTCAAAGGGATTCCTCATGGGTTGGGGCAGGACATTAGAGAGCATGATGGTACATGGTACTAGATATGTGTGGGGGATGTTCATGTTGGCACATCTTTATCATGATCTTCACTCAGTTGTGTACCTAGGGGCACGAAGCTTATCAGCAGGGATAACCCTGTTACAAGTGTGGGCATGGGAGCATTTCTCTATTGCTCGACCATTTCCAGTGGCAGATAGACCAGCAGGTAGACCCTATGTGTTTAGATACAGAGATCGGCTTACACAGGCCCAGATGGGCAAGTTAGAGCACTAGAGGAGGGTTTTTGATGACACAAAGACTGTTACCTGGCGTCCATACTTAGACTCTGAGTAGTGGGATGAGGATGATGCCTTGTTGGGATACCTCTGTGATTCTATGTATTTGATCAGCCGGACACCATTTGTCTTAGAGAGATTTTTGTTGCGCCGAGTGTATAGACAGTATGGCATCATGCAGTGTATGCCACAGGGGGTAGCTCACTATGCTAGGCGGCGGAGTGATATTCTTGATTGGGGGCCCTATTTGTCTTATGATGCTTTAGTGGAGGGATACAGGGCATTGCAACCATCACCCTGGGATATGCGGAGAGACATTGCAAAGGCACCAATCATAGAGGAGTATGTTGCATTCCTGGCCTTGGTTCCACATCCTCGTATTACCATTCCAGATAAGCCAGCACTGTTACTAGTAGAGGAGGATGTGGCCGAGGGTTCTGCAAAGAGTGAGGGGTGTACTCCATCAGGTAGTAACACGGAGAGGGGTGATGATGATAGCAGCAGTGATGATAGCGATGGTGGCAGTGGAGGGGATAGAGGGGTAGGGCCAGTCAATAGTGGTCCATCATCTAGTAGGCCTCACAAGAGGTGAGTAGTGACAGTGCCACCTATGGACCATCAGAGACAGATTGCAGGTCTGTAGACACAGGTTCAGACACTACAGGGGTAGTTGGTATAGGCTCGGGGTTTTCTCGTTCAGACCCAGACTCAGATGCAGGCCTAGGCTCAGGCTCATGCTCAGGCTTTAGCACAGGTTCATGGATAGTTGGCCGCTATGCAGACGCAGGTTTCTACTTTGACAGTCGAGCGAGACAGTGCTCGACAGATTGTCGAGAGGGCACAGGAGACAACTGAGACCCTCTAGAGAGTGGATGATGGTACCTCAGTGGGAGACTACATGAGAGAGGTTCTGCGGGCTAGCCGAGAGGTAGATTTTTATAGAGGCAGATATCATGATGCAGTCTCTGCCGATTGCAGAGTCAGTTATGCCCCATCAATATCTGGGCAGACACATACACGGACAGTGAGTGAGGGGGTGACATAGCCTCCACACAGAGATCCCAGAGATCCTGGTTCTTTCGAGGGTGGTGGTGGTACAAGTCCTGTTGGGCCCGCACAGTCTGGCAGTAGCAGATTGTAGATGCCTAGTGTGATTTTCTTTTTTGAGACATGATGTATATTACAATGTACCTCATTTTTTATGATGTATCTTTATGCTTAGACTTCATTGTATACTTGACACTAGTGATATATATATGAGATGTAGTTGATGTGATTTTATGATGGTTTATGATTTCTATGTGATGGATGCATTTATTATGTGATGTTTTTATGATAAATGAATTTGTAGAATATATGATACATGGATATATGATGTGATGTATGAATTTCTAAATGATGATCTATATGGATGTTCAAAATGTGATAAAATGTATGAATGGATGGATAAATATTTTTTATTTTTAAATGCGATGATAAAAATGATGATCTTATGATGAATGATAATGGGTGGATGTAATGAGAATAATGACGTGACTTGCATTTATTTTGTATGTGATAAAATGTATGGATGATAAATGATGTATGCATATGATGTTGATGCATGATAATGTAATGAATGTTTTTATGGTAAAATGAACATGATGTACTTATGGTACAATTTAATTCATAATTTATTTGATGTATGATGAAATGATTAAACTAAATGATGAGATGATGACTCCCACATGTTTTTGATGATTTTTGGATTTATGTCAAGTATACTTAGTCTTATTTGTATATTAGATAATCATTGATTAGAATCCTTTATGCAACATGTAGATACCGAAAATTGGTCTAGGCCTGCGAGTACACATTTCGACATAATTTTCTATAGTCCGTCATCTTGATTAAATAGTGTATATTATTTAATTAACCTTTTCAACACATATTTCCTCTATTAATTAATTAATTCATTCATTATTAATCTTTATTCAACTTAATTAATTAAATAAATCATATTTATTTAATTATGTTGCGAACTAATTAATTTTAACCCCTTTATCTATCAATTAAATAATTTATTATTTAATTACCCCTTTATCATACTTTTCCAACTATAATTAAATATCTTTATTTAATTATTCATTTAACCCCCTTTACCTATAATTAAATATTTATTATTTAATTATTCATATTATCCTTTCAAACAGTCAAATTAAATAAATTACTTTATTTATTTAATTAAAGTCTCTTATTTTTGAATGTTGAATTAAATTCATATTTAATTCATATTTGATATTTATGTCACATTCCTCTATCATTCAATTATCTAATTCATTCACTCACCTTCTGACTCGAGATCTAATTTTAGTTCTTCAGTTATCTCCATGTTTATCTCTGCGAGAAGACTCTCTGTTACAACTGGTCGATTAACTAGTTCTAACTCCTATTTTGCATTCGAATGCATTAAGTCTTCGAGTTCCAACTTTGGCTTTTGCATACAAAGTCTATTTCTTCTATTTTTGGAGATTAAGATCTGAACTTGTGTTCTAACTCACATTCTAATTTAGTCTCTATCTTCAGTCTTTCCTGAACTCGTGTTCTAACTCACGTTCTATCTGACACAAAACTCACATCGCATGGCATTCATCAATCTCGTCCGTCGATCTCACTTTCAATCTGAGCCGATCGTTCGAAAACCTAAAATCTATAAAATGGCTTGTCATTATCATTATTCCTCCTCCCGAAATCACATACTTTTGAGAAGAGATTCAACTTCGATATTTTTCTTAGACACTCGACAATACTATACTTGCATTCAAACACATAAATCTGAGGGCAAGAATACTGAAAAGGCAAAATGGAGAAGAACAATCAAGATAATTCGAAGGGATGAACACATATTCAATGAGATCATTTTGGTTTTATTAATTTAGTTTATTTCCTCGTTCTTTGTTGTTAGATTTTAGATTATTTAGATTAGGATTTAACTTTGTTTATCTAGTCACACTTGTAGAAAATCTAAGATGTTACATTTGGTGAACCCGACGTGAACACGCTTCAAAATCTGCACATATTTTGTCTTTCTGTTTTTCTGTTTTCTATTCTTTTTTGCAAGTTTTCTGTACAACGCACCACATCTGTTCTGCAAAATAATGCATCTGCATCCACGAACCGCATCTGTGAAAAATAGCGACGCATCTGTCATAAAAATTCGAATCCATGAAGTCACGAACCGCATCCGCCTATCAACAAGCTTATGAATTGCACCCGCTTGTCAACAAATTCATGAACCGCATCCACCTGTCAACAGTCAAACTGCATCTGTGGCTCCAAAAGCTGCATCTGACTGGTAAAACTTTTTCACTTTTTTATCGATTTCTATGCATCCATATTTTCACTTTTCATTTTTATGTTTGTTTGGGTTTTCACTAATGTTTGTGTTAGTTGTGTTAAGGAGAATAACATAGTGTTTGCAAGACAAAGCATAGAAGACATTTAAAAACATAAGACAATTTTTCTGTGGAACGAAAGTTGAAGAACACTGAACTACTGATGAATTTGCATGTAGGACCTAATGCCTTTGTGTAAATTCATTTATTTAAGCAAGATTTTGTTTGGTAGATAGATAATCATCGTGTGGGATTAAAATAAATTTTTTGATTGATAAATAGAAAATTGTCATTTGGATTAAAAAGAACTACTATCTTCTTTGTTTGGTGCTTTGCATGTATCTGTAACCCTTAAAATTCAGTACACTGAAGTATCCTCTCCCCTTGCGTAGTCATGTGATCGTGGGTGTAAGAGAAACGGTTGCTGACTCTAGAACTTGGGCCTGTCTTGGTGGGAAAAAGTACTCACCCCAAGACGACTCAGACTGGTAGCACGCTAAAGCCAAGCGACTTCCAGCCGGTATAGAAAAGTAGATTCTTGGGGAAAGCCCAAGAATCACACACACTATTCTGACGAGATGGACAGAAATGGACTCTCACCGATGTTGGATAGTGTCCCATGAACGGAATTCCTTTATTAAACACCTTGTTGTAGAGTTACCAAAATCCTACCTACTTGTTGGCGCAGCAGGGTCGGCCTTGTGAAGCTATCTTATATTCTTACGGTTTATGTGTGGAAATGAAATGTATGCCATGGGAGTTTCATGGATATAGTAGCTTGGCTGCCCCGTATAAGTGAGTGTCATGGAGGGGAGCTAGTGGGATCAAGCTACTAGTCATTCGCCATAAATATGCGTAGCTAGAGAAATCCAAATAAGAATTCAACAAGTATTGTCCTAAAAGCCTAGGTTGTAATTGTTTTTCGAGTCTTAACAGTCCTTACCATCACAAAAATTGAAAATACATTGATTGTTGTGTTTGCTCTTTGCTGTATTCGTCAAAATCTTGATCAAACAAACAAAGTCAGTCAACAACTTTTGGGAAAATTTCAACTTTCGAGTAAAATTCAACTATCAAAAAAATGAGTCGCATTTGTTAGTTTAAATGCCACATACGTATTAGCGAGTCACATCTGTTAGGGTAAAAGCCACATTTGGCTGTCAAATTTTTCACTTTTGCATAGTCTGCATATCACAAGTCGCAACAGTCACATTCCGAGTCGCATGTGTTCATGCAAACCGCATCTGTCATTTTTCGAGTCGCATGTGTCCGTGAAAACCACATTTGTTATTTTTTGAGCCGCATGTGTATCGAAAAACCATATCTATCATAGGAAAAAGCGCAACTGTTAGAAACACCGCATGCACTATCAAAAAGCTACATTTGTCAAAATATGAACCGCAACTGTTAGGTGAACCGCATTTGCCTGTCAACAGAAAACATCAAAAATCGCGAGCTGAGTCCAGAACATCATTGTCATAATTTGTTGTAGGTTCTTAAGATCAACCTTAGATTCAAAATTGGTAAATTTTTCTCAAAACTTTGCATCGTTAGGTGTCATATACGTCTTAGTTACCATCATTAGGTGTCATATACATCTTGGTCACAGTAAATGTCCTAGTCATAGTCATCCTAAGTTGCCTACATATAGATACTCCCTAGGAAATTGCATATGACAAAATAGACCACTTTCCTCGTCATTGGAAACGTTCATGTGTCGATTTTTCAAAATCATTGAACCTTGTCACTTTAGTCCCATTTAGTGGATCTTTTCAGCTCATTAGTCTAGTTTGAAAACTTCACCTTGTCACTGTCATTGTCATACAATTAGGTTCCTTGGTAAAAAACAAGTCTTTACATGCATTTATCCCATAGGTGGTAGGTTATACCATCTTAGACTCATTTGTCGTTATAGTCTACTTGCATCTTGCATATCGTTGGTCTTATCGTACATCATCTTAGTATACGTCCTTTTAGAAACCATTTTAGCTACATCATTTATCATCAGAAAAATCCAAAAACATAGACATAGGTCATATCAGTTTTTAGACATAGTCTGCATTACCCATTTTGAGCAACTTTTTCATGGTTGAAACAAGGTCCCAAAAGAAACACAAAGCAATGACAGACCCCAATGAATTCATCAATCCATTTGGGAACCAACCATCAAGAAGTAAACAACCACACAAGCCTTTGCTAGAAAAACATGTCACTAGGGACACGCATGGTCAGATTTACATAGAAGACATAGACACAGCAGTACAAGATCTTGAATTTTCATCCTTCATGGATGAATGTTTGGCAAATGATCCCCAACGCTATCTAGCAAAATTGCTAGCAAAAGGTGCCAAACTACCCATAGGATTTGATATTCATACTTTGCAAACACAGTCAACTCAACCATCCCAAACTGCAACTTCAATAGTCTCTATTCCCCAAATAACCACAGTGATACCAACTGGTATATCAACTCAAACATCATCAATTGTAAACACAACCCCTTTCAACATAACACAAGGTTTACAATTCACTGTAGGGGAAACTTCCTCCAAACCCTTTGGTACCAACACGACTGGTAAGAGAACCAAAGTTGGCGGAAATATACCTATACCAAGTCAAATCATTCAAACAAGAAGCATTCCTATTCCAAATCAGACATTTCAGACAGGAAGCATTCCTATACCTACTCAAACCATTCAGACAGGGAAGATCCCTATACCGAATCAGAATATCTTGACAGGATATATTCCCTCACCTAATCACAACCCATCACAGAACATGGCATATCAAACTACCTGCATTGATCCAAATATCACGAACACCATGTCCTTGATGCAAGTCGATGTCCTTCAAAACAAGATGCAAAATCTTCAACAGCAGATGGACAACATGTCTATGTTCGGAAAATGAACTATCTCAGCGCAAGACTTATGTCCATGTCCCTTTGACAAAGGACTTTACATGACACCTTTCCCCCATGGATACATTATACCAATTTTGCCTAAGTATAATGGGAGGAAGAATCCTATAGAACACATTAGAGAGTTCTCAATAGCATGCATGGACATAGCCTATGACCCCACATACTTGATGAGACTATTTCCACGAACCTTTGTCGGGATAGGACTGAAATGGTTCTCTAAATTACCATATGGTATATGATCTTTGGATGAATTAGCTAAGAAGTTTATCGAACATTTCACCTTTAACATAGACAATGAGGTAACAATTGCAACCTTGTGCCACACGACACAAGAAGATGGTGAAAATTTCACCACTTTCTTCCAGAGGTGGCGAAGTCTAGCTAGTAGGTGTCCAGTTGAAATACCTAAAAAACAAAAGGTCACAATATTCCTAGAGAACATCAACCCCAAATTGCAAAGTGATCTAAGAGTACACTGTTGTACTTCATTCTCAGACTTGGTACAAAATGGAATCATCATTGAGAAAGGCCTTATAGACAAAGGAGAAATGAAAGCACCAAGCAGGAATCTAGCTGTCCAACATCAAAACATGCCAAATGATAGAAACAAATTCTGGTCTAGGAACAAGAATGTTACAAATGATGAAATTGTTGATGCTAAACACGTACATACAGGACCAGTAATCACACTTAGAGGTTATAATCCCAATCAAGACATGAGGAATACTCCAGATCAACAAGCTAACTATGTCCAAAATTCACAACAACAAAGACCACAACAAAGGAGATTTCCTACATGTGAATTTACACCTTTAGGACAACCAATAGAGACTATCTTCAAAGAATTGATTAAGCATAATCTCATCAAACCTTTGGAACAAAGAGAATATGATCCTGGACAGTTCAAACCTTTATGGTGGGATGATAACTCTTTTTGTGACTATCATCGAACCAAAGGGCACAACCTCCAACAATGTCGTCAACTCAAGAACATAATACAAGACTTTGTTGAAAATGGAACCATAGAGGTTGGTGGGCAGAAAAAAACTAAGAACAGTGATCATAAGGTCTTCACGGACCCATTACATGACCACACAAAAGGAAAAGCCTCCAGTTCGAGACCCCAAAATAATCCATCAGCCAACTATAACAATACCAACTATGACTATGGTAAAGGAAAGATCGTAAACCACCTCCGAGCCACAAACGAGAATGTCAATACCTTCACCATTAAGAAGCATCCAGAATGTAATGTGAACACACGTAAAACTAAGATTACTATTGCTAGTCCTTCTTTTGAGCCATCTACGCAAACTTCCAAGTTCAAGTATAACCTTCTTGATCAATTGAGTAAAACCCCCGCGCAAATATCTATCTTGGAATTGTTGACCTTATCACCTCAGCATCGATCCATTCTTGACAAAGCTCTACAGAACATGACTATTCCTACAGACTTAGATGTCAATCATTTTGAAGAGATGGTGGGATATTTGACCAATTTGCATCATGCCACCTTTTCCCAACAGGATTACTCAACTGAAAAGTCAGATCATAATGACCCCTTACATCTTGAAGTCTTTGTCCATCAAAACAAAGTTCGACAAGTCTTGGCAGACGGAGGAGGAGGTTTGAACCTGTGTACCCTTAAATTGGTTAAGGCATTAGGATTCTCAAAAGACTGTGTAGATACCTCTAAGAGTATAGTCATCAAGGGTTACGATGATGAGGAAAGATTGTCCAAAGGAGTTGTCACACTCCCTATCCGAATTGGCCCAACTATCATGAACACCAGCTTCCAAGTCTTGGATCTCACCCTCCCATACAACCTGTTGTTAGGTAGACCTTGGATACATGCAATGAAGGTTGTACCTTCAACATACCACCAATGTCTCAAATTCCCTTATAATGGCATAGAGATCACCATTGATGGTGATCCAGATCCTTTTTAGTATTGTACAAGCCTAAAGGAAATTCCACAATGATAAGTGCCAGTTAACCAAGAAGCTTCTTCATCCACTTTATCCCAATACATTGACCCCTCATGTCTCACTAAGTCCATTTCATTCAAGCCACCATCATCCACTCCAAAACTCAAGATCCAAGACAAGGGCTATGGCAAATACAAAATAAAGGCATCATACTGTGTTAGTGAACTAATTCCACCTAAGGCATATGGCCTACCCATGGCAGGTAGAAGACAGTCAGTGGTCACATTTCATGTTCCCCCTACAATGACATTAACCAAATGGGGAGAGTTAAGTGAAGAAATTGTGGATCAAGGTGATTCCTGGTTGTATCAAGAAGAACATGAATATCCCTCTCTATCTATTCAAATAGCCAAGGAACAGTATGGAAAAGGTTTTAAAATAATGCAAAAATAAGGCTATGATGGGCACAATGGGTTAGGTCTATATCAGAATGGAAGGACAGAACCAATTATTGTCTACCCACGACCGAAGTATCTAGGGCTAGGATGTCAACTGCTTAGAATCGGGTTTCCTGGTACTTCGTCATTGTTTCAAGAGGAAGTGAATGATTACGTAGACATCAAGACATCTCATGAACCACTTCCCCCACCTTATGACAAACCCCCAGTTTATGACAAACCTCCAGTCTATGATGAATCCCCTTACTCAAGTGATGGTGAATGGGAGTCCCTTTCATCCACTAGTACCATGAACATAGATGCCTTATTTGGAGAATTGGACCTCAACATGAAACCTGAACCAAAACTATCTAGTCCTCATCCTAAGAAGCACTTGTCCAAACAAGAATGGCAAGAGAACTATTATTGGGAAACCCTTGATCATGCATCTTGGGCACTTGACAATCCATCTTCTGACGAATCTGCCCTTACTACAGTCCCACATCAGAGTATACCTACACCTAGGAAGAAGAATAAGAAGGAGTTAGTCCAAAACTTCTACGACCATGTCAACCACTCCATATTCACCTTGTCAGCAGATACCTTTAAAAACTCCGATGATGACATGCCCCTTATATATCTTGAACTCATCGATTGGGATCAACAAGGTACACCTATCATAGATGCATTCGAGAATGATGAAGCAATTGTTGAGTTCATGGAACTTAGAGAAGGCATACCAAGAGGGGACCATAAAGTAGGTTTTACCATAGACTTGGACGATAAGGCATACTTTGGGGAGTCTGTTTACACCTCTAGTGGCAAAAATGAAAATGAAAAGAAAAAAGACAATAAAAAGAAAAATGATGATTCCCTAGGTGAAAACCGAAAGGCGCCTTTGGACAAAGAAAAATTCAAAATAAAGGGCGTATCCGAGGGAAAAAACCTCTCAGAGGCACCCAAGGATAAAGGTTTAAATATTCTCCCTGTTGAACAGGAAAGGTCACCGATGCTAGTAGAAAATCTGTTGAAGTCAACATAGGTACAGAAGAGAATCCTCAAAAGGTATATTTTGCAACTTCATTAATAGAGACAGAAAAACATGAGTTTAAGGACTTCTTCACAAAGAGACAAATAAACTTTGCATGGTTGTATGCTGACATGCCTGGGCCAGGGATCCAGACCTAATATTGCATCATTTACCACTACAGCCAGGTATCAAACCAGTCAAACAGAAGTTGAGGAAAATGCATCCTCAAATTGCTCTATTGGTCAAAGTAGAACTTAAGAAACTTTTGGATGTAGGATTCATAAGGACAATAGACTATGCGGATTGGATATCAAATCTTTTACCAGTGACTAAGCCAACTGGGGGCATTCACATTTGCACTGACTTTAGAGACATCAACAAGACATGTCCTAAGGATGACTTTCCTTTGCCAAGTATTGACATGATAGTAGACCTTACAGCAGGCTATGAGATGCTATCCCTCATGGATGGTTTCTCTGGATATAACCATATTAAAATAGCACCTGAAGACCAACACAAAACAACTTTTACGTGTCCATGGGGTACATACTGTTGGAATGTTATGCCATTTGGCCTTAAGAATGCAGGAGCTACCTATCAGCGGGCCATGACTACAATTTTCCATGACTTTGTACATACTTTCATGGAAGATTATGTAGATGACATCATAGCAAAATCAGAAACAAGGGAAGATCATTTGAAAGTCTTAGATCAGATATTCCAAAGGCTAGAGAATTACAATGTTAGGCTAAATCCGAAGAATTGTGTCTTTGGAGTCAAATCAGTGAAACTGTTAGGGTATATCATCTCTCGTAGAGGCATTGAAGTAGATCTAGAGAAGGTAAGAGCTATCATAGAAATGCCTCCTCCAGTCAATATTGGTCAACTCAGAACCCTACAAGGGAGATTACAGTCAATTAGACGTTTCATAGTGCAACTGGCGGATAAAATACATCCATTTCAGCATCTACTCAAGAAAGGAGTGCCATTTGTATGGACCCTTAAATTTCAAGAGGCCTTCCAGAAAATCAAGGATTATTTGCTTACTCCACCAGTCTTAATGCCACATATAGAGGGAAAACCATTGATACTTTACATCTCAGCAACTCAGTCAGCATTAGGGGCTCTTCTCGCACAACACGATGATCAAGGTTATGAGAGAGCGGTTTATTATATCAGTCGTACCTTAGTGGGCTATGAATTGAATTATAGCAACATAGAACATGCCTGTCTTGTGGTAGTCTTTGCTACCCAAAAACTTTGGCACTATATGCTCAATCGACAAACAATGCTAATTGCAAAGATTGATCCACTTAAATACCTCCTAAGTAAGGTAGCTTTAATAGGCCGATTGGTTAAATGGGTCATGATACTTAGCGAGTATGACATTCAGTATGTTGAAAGGAAGGCTATAAAAGGACAGGTGATTGCAGATCAACTAGCTGATGCACCTATAAAGGCAGACCATCCATTAGTGGAAGATTTTATAGATGAATTCCTCTTCAACATTGACATTAAAATAGAATGGAAACTGTACTTTGATGGGTCACACACAAATCATGGTTCAGGAGATGGTATCTTATTTGTCACACCTCAAGGTGATACCATTCCCAAATCATTCAGGATTGATTTCCCTTGTACCAACAATATAGTAGAATATGAAGCTCTAGTGATAGGGTTGAAAATGGCAGTTCAATGGAAAATTAAGAGCCTACATGTTTTTGGCGACTCTCAACTTGTAATCCGATAGGTAAATGATGACTACGAGACTAAGGATGAGAAGCTTGCACCATACAAGTGAATGGCTGATAGTTTCAAACAATATTTCAAAGAAATAACTTTTCAACAAATACCACGTATCCAGAATAGAGTTGCAAATGCAATGGCAACCGTGGGTTCCTTGTTGGATATTCCGAGTAATGTGCCTACGTTTGAGTTCTTGGTTGAACAGCTTTTGGTTCCCGCTTATGATGTCCCCGATACTACGATAGTGTGTACCATTGTTGGTCCTACGTCTCCTTGGTATAAAGACATATTTGATTACCTCACTGACCAAACCCTACCTCAAAACTTATCTAATAACCAACATCGAACATTCATCCAAAAGTTAGCCAAGTATACCATCATCGGAGAAACCCTATATAGACGCACCTTAGATAATGCCCTTATGAGATGTCTCGATGTTGAAGAAGCACAAACAACTTTGTGAGTGGTACACGAGGGTATATGCAGATCGCATTCGAGTGGTCCCACTCTAGCCCACAAGATTATGAGACTAGGTTACTATTGGCCTACAATGGAGAAAGATTCATACGTCTTTGTAAAGAAATGTAGACAATGTCAAATACATGGAGACTTGATAAGAGCACCAGTGCAGGAGCTTCATACAATTACTTCACCATGGCCCTTCGCCCAATGGGGCATAGGTAAGATACACCCTCCATCATCAAATGGCCATAAATTCATCATCACCGCCACCGAATACTTCACCAAATGGATTGAAGCTATTCCCATGACATACATAACTGGCACACAAATATCTAAGTTTATCCTAAATTATATCATTTGTCGGTATGGTGTACCACAATCCATAATCATAGACAATGGCCGCCCATTCAAGAACCAAGAAGTATGCCATTTATGTGAATAATTCCACATCAAACACCATTTCTCCACTCCGTATTACCCACAAAGTAATGGCCAAGTTGAGGCATCTAATAAAACTATTGTTAGAATCCTTAAGAAGACTGTCAATGATGCTGGTTGTGATTGGCACCTATAGCTTAATCCTGCCTTATGGGCCTATCACACAAGCATCTGTACTCCCACCAGTGCCACTCCATTTTCCCTCATATTCGGGTCTGAAGATATCTTACCTATTGAGGTTGAAATACCTTCTCTATGGGTATGCTTGAAGGGTCATGTTGATGATGAAGAGTACCGTGTCTCAAGGTTACAAGAGCTAGAATTGCTCGATGAAAAAAGACATAAGGCATTAGATCATTTGCAAGCATATCATAATCGTCTTCGTCATAGTTACAATAGGAAGGTTCTCAATAGACATTTTGACATTGGTGACCTAGTATTAATGGAGAATCCTAAGAACCAAGCTGAAAGAGAGAAATCAGGTAAGTTTGAGCCTAACTAGTTGGGGCCCTATATAGTCACAAAAGCCTTTGGATCAGGAGTATACCAACTTTCTACTCTTGAAGGCGAGTCGCTTTTGTCCCCTATCAACAGTCTACATCTAAAAAGTTTCTATGCTTAGTCTCTGAGAATCCATGTCTTAATCTAGAAAAATAGAAAAAAAAGAAAAAACAGAAAAATGGTTACCTTGATGAAAACTTGGCAAACAGGCATCTTTGTAACACCAAAAAAATTGAGAAAATCAAAAAAAAAAAGTAAAGAGAAATAAATCCTTCCAAAAGTGAAAACCACTTTGGTGGCACTATGGATAAGTACCATGGTGAAAACCTGGAAAACAGGTGCCATGTGTAGTCAAGCTCACTCTTCCATCTATTATCTTTCTAAATCGGGCTTTTTCACCATCATTCATAATAAATGGTTGTCTTATCCATTCCTTGGAACAATTGACATCTAGCGTCCATTCCATCACATTACCCACTCCATCTTCCAAATCTTATTCCCAACTAGGGGGAAAATCCTTGTTCTATGCCCTAAAATTGTGTACATAATGTCACACCATCGAAAATGTCCTGAAAATCCCAAAAATAGTAGAAAACTTGAAAAATCCCAAAAATAAAGTCAAGTCATCATGTCAAGTCATCATGTCAAGTCATCATGTCAAATCAATCATGTCAAGTTGGTCATGTTAAGCCAGTCATAGATATAGTCGAACTACGCTGCCTTTGCGACTAGGACATAGGCAAGGCCATCAATCGATGTGCCCCCGAGGCATTAGGTTTGTTAGTCTAGGTTTGTCATGTATCACACACATTAAATCATGAGTCTTTGTACATACAAATTCATTGGTCATGTCAAACTACGAGGTCTTTGCATGTACAATGCAGGCAAGGCTAATCAATTGATGAGCTCCCGAGACCACACTAGGTCTGTCCAATAGGGTTCATTCACAATCATTATCACACAAGTTGCATATCATAGTTTAGGGCATCATTTCATGCCATACAATGTCTACACACACACACTTTTATCAGTCAAGGAATCAAAACAAGTCATGCATCAACAAGGAAAAACATCTCAAAGTCATCAAGTCAATATCAAACACATTGTCAAAGCGATCAACCTATGTCTTAAACAAGATATGTCTTTCTTGTCAACAGATGTCATCAAATTGTCATAGTCTCATTTGGCTTGTCACTTCAACGCCATCAGACACTAATTTATTATATGACACGTGTCTTTTCTGAAACCAGGCTTTGTCATGCCTTATACATAAGTCACCAAGTTGAAACCAGACTCAACATCTTATGCGGTATGTGTCATTCTCTCACATTACGCTATGTCAAACATCAAACATCAAACAATCCCCCAAGATCAAGTTTTGGCGAATACATTTATTTGGCTTTATGACTTTATCTCTTATTTTGTCTTATCTTTTTATTGATTTGTGCAAGATCCTGTTACTAGCTTTCTCGAGGATGTCCCTTGAAGGATTTAGAGAAGCAACGATGTCTCAGGACTCTTTTTCTTTGGCTGCTATCTGTCAACTGTTTTTTTTTTTAAATTGGTTTTTGAGTCATGTTACTAGTTTCCTCAAGGATGTCCAATCAAGGATTTAGAGGAGAAATGACGTCTCATGACCCATCTTTTATTTGTTTGCTGTTTGTGGTTTGTCTTGACAAAAGGACTGGGGCAATACTGTCCTTAGTCTGAGTTAAGACACACCTTGTCTATGACTGTCTGTTTTTCACAGATGAATGAATTTGTACACTATTGTCTATCTCATATCATAGTGTGTACTATTCATTTGTTTCATGTCCCGCCCAGTGATGATAACAAGCAAGTATAGCGTATTTGGAAATATATCGAAGATTATGTCTTTTTCTCAATCAATCAAACTTTCATTATGTTTTTTTCTCCATCAATCGAATTTAATTATTTCTTACTAACATTCTGCATTCATTTCATCCTAACATTTCTCTTCTTTAAACATAAAGATAAAGTCCTGTGACACCATAAAAACATTAGATCATTTGCGTTAGCATACATCTAATGAGCATTCTACATAGTTGCATTACATTGCATTTCATCATTACATAGTAGGCATTGCATCATCATAACATCAATAATGTAAATTTTGCATGTACATATCACCACCATATATAGATAAAACATCATATAGATCATTGCCTTCATTATCATAAGTAAATAGAATCATCCATAACATCATTATAATATGCATAAATCATAACATATAGAAACATTCATTAATAAAACATGTGCATACATCATCTAGGAAACATAATCATGTAGAAATAAAGCATCATTCATAAAATAGAACTGCATATCAGGTAGAAGCCGCCAAAATCATATATATATATATCACTCAAAAATAGTGTGTCACAATACAATGTTTGAATGTGTCCATAAATAAAACATGAGCTCGTAGGCTCTCTGATCAAAATATGATGTCTACATATGTAACCCTATCATTGTGTCCCACTAGCCCTACTATCACGTGGTGATGGTGGTGGAAAAAGACTCGAAGGTGCTCTCTATGAGGTGGAAGGCCTCTCATATGGACCTGGCCTCGATGGTCCCACCACCCCCTCAGTGCTCTGTGTCCTCTGACTTCGGCCTTGTGATCTCTGACTTCGCACCTCTAAAAAGCTAGGAGCTCGTCTCTTTGCTGGCACAACTGCCTCATAAAGATCCTTGTAGTAACTGGCTCTCTCCACTGATCTGACCAACTCTCGCACCATACCATCAGATGATGATCCACTGCAAAGGTGTCTAACCTCTGTGAAGTGCTGCTCTATCTCATGTCTCTGCACTATAGCCTGGTCTCTCTCTATAAGAGCACTATCCCTCTCTGTACGAGCACTGTCCCTCTCTGCAAGAGCACTGTCCCTCTCTATATAGGCACTATCCCTCTCTAGTCTCATCGCCTCAAACTTTGTAGTCATAAGTCCGAGTCTCTCCTCCAAGGCCTCCTTGTCACCATCTCTAGGAGCATCCTCATCCCATCTCCCCTCTACAATCCGATCTTGGAGCTCTCTCTCCTGGTCCTCCATCTGTGCATCCTCCACATCATCCTCTCCATATCCTGCCAACACACCCAGAGGATCTACGGCCATCTCCGCATCCAAATCCTCTACAGCATCCTCTATTGCAACATCTACTACTACACGCTCCTCAACCACTACCTCCGCTACGGCATGCTCACCCCCAGCTTGTACATCCACTCTCCCTCCAATGTCTACCATCGGTACATCAACTGCCACTGCCTCCTGAATAGTTGCATGTCCACCTACCTAACCCCCTCTCCATCCTCTCCATCCTCATCTCCCACCTATACCTCTGCCTCTGTCGTCATCTCCATCACCTCTACCACAAACTCTACCCACTCTGGCACCTCCACCTCTCCGTCATCCTCTTGGCCCTGTGCCTCGTCTCTCGACTGGTGCTGGCTGGTTAGGATCAGTATAAGGAATTAGATGATGAACCACCCACCATGCATCATATGCAGCTGTAGTCCCTGGATCTACTAATCCATCTCTCCATCCCTACTGTACTGGTTGTAATGCCTGTATGTCTACCTCCGCAGTAGCCACTAGAATCATGGGTCCCCACCATGGAACCTCTCTCGATGACCGAGCAAACTCTGCTCTACCTCGAGGCTTTTCCTGAACCTCCCCGAACTGTCTCAGAACTCTGTCTGGTAGATGTCGCTCAATAATGTGAACACTCAAAACAGTCCTCCCAATGAGATACTGTGTATGTCTGCAGAATGGAAAATTTATATCCTCATCTACCCACTCCTCACAATCCATGTAAGGTCTCCATGTGAACTAATCAAGAATATCCAAGGTGTGTCACCAGTACCCTATGTCTCCCACATGGGTCTGCATAATTTGTCTTGTATATCAAAATACATATGGGCATCTCTCCTCTCTCTCTACTGTAACTGGAGGATGGAAAACAACTATCCTCTCCCAACCCCATACCATCAACAGTGTCATGCCATAACTCAAAGACTGTGCATCTCTATAGGCGATGTCATGTAAATGGAAGTACAACATCCCAAGTAGACATGGACCCCATGCATATCTCGTCTCAAACTCCAACATGCCGACCAGCATAGCTCCCCATCCCACTGGAAATCCATGACCCCATATGTCTAGAAGAACTATACCCCCAATCAAGGTACATAGGATACAGTTGATCTGATCATATCTATCTGCTAGTACTGGCCATCTAATCTTGTAATGCTCGATCCCAAGCCTACTGATGTCATCCACCTGATAGAACCGTGCTAACTCCGTCAATCCTCGCTGTGTATCATACATAACCCACTTACCTCTAATAGGTAATATCAGAATCCTGTAAACATCCTCCAATGTGACAGTGGCCTCCCCAGTCAGTAAATGAAATGGCGATGTCTATGAATGCCATCACTCGCATAGTGTCGTCAACATCCCCTTGTTCGCCCGAATGGCAGGCATCGACAAATAGTGACGAAGACCTAACTTCCATAGAAGTTGAATCTCTATAGAGGTCAAGGTGTCTCTCAAATTGAATGTGTCTGGTCGAGACTCCTATGTATAAATAGGATCTAACACCACCTGCAATTTAACCATGATGTCAGCATTTTTCAAATTTTCCTTAGAAATTTTTTCAAAAATTTAACCAGTCAAATGCGGCTCACATTACTGATGCGGTGCATTTTTGCAAATGCGTTGCACAGAGCCTCACATGTGATGCATATTTCATATGCATCACATATTTTCACAAACCCATTTCGACTACTGCACATGCGGTTCACTAACCCACATGTGGTGCATTTTTCATTACCCTCCTATCTACAACATATGCGTTTCAAAATTCATATGCGGTTCAAAACGTCACATGCGTTTATCCCTATCGCACATGCATTGCGTAACAACACATGCGGTGCATTCTAATTCACATCGAGCATTCCCTAACTAGCCAAATCTAGCCCTAATGCGTTTTTGCAAATGCATCGTTTCGTAGTCAGATGCGATGACTACGACGACATATGCGTCGTTTACGATGCACCGCATTTTCTTACTTGATTTTCTAATGCCTAGAAAAGCATGCAAAAATAACTTTCAAGGGTTCGTTTTTGGGTACATACCGGTGGTCCTGCGTCGGCTAGCCTCTTGAACATCCAGATCCGATAACCGCAATACGAAGTGTATGGAATGGGTGCCATTTCATCCATCAGTTAGAGCAAAACCTCCTCCTTTTCTATCTCCTCTGGGTGCAAATGAATTGGATTTAGCCCTAATTCCTATTTATAGGTGGGTTAAAAATGGCATTCTTTAGACCTTCTCTATTGGCTGCGTAGCCTTTCGACTTCAAACGACCCGTACGCAACCATCTCAACTCCAAATTCAATTCTGTCAACTTCATAGTATTTCTAACTATAAAATTGACTTATCGAGAATATTTCCTGATTTTTTTTTAAACTTTCAAAAATTTGTCAATTTTCTCGAGGGGGCATAACTTAACCTATTTCATGCTAGGGCATGATCAAGGCATATTTTCTTTGACACAATGTTGTACCAACATTGTATCAAAGAAGGGCAAACTGTAGATATCGAAAATTGGTCTAGGCCTGTGAGTACACATTTCGACATAATTTTCTATAGTTCGTCATCTTGATTAAATAATGTATATTATTTAATTAACCTTTTCAACACATATTTCCTCTATTAATTAAATACCTCTTTTTAATTAATTCATTAATTCATTATTAATCTTTATTCAACTTAATTAATTAAATAAATCATATTTATTTAATTATGTTGCGAACTAATTAATTTTAACCCCTTTATCTATCAATTAAATAATTTATTATTTAATTACCCCTTTATCATACTTTTCCAACTATAATTAAATATCTTTATTTAATTATTCATTTAACCCCCTTTATCTATAATTAAATATTTATTATTTAATTATTCATATTATCCTTTCAAACAGTCAAATTAAATAAATTACTTTATTTATTTAATTAAAGTCTCTTATTTTTGAATGTTCAATTAAATTAATATTTAATTCATATTTGATATTTATGTCACATTCCTCTATCATTCAGTTATCTAATTCATTCACTCACCTTCTGACTCGAGATCTAATTTTAGTTCTTTAGTTATCTCCGTGTTTATCTCTGTGAGAAGACTCTCCATTACAATAGGTCGATTAACTAGTTCTAACTCCTGTTTTGCATTCGAATCATTAAGTCTTCAAGTTCCAACTTTGGCTTTTGCATACAAAGTCTATTTCTTCAATTTTTGGAGATTAAGATCTAAACTTGTGTTCTAACTCATGTTCTAATTTAGTCTCTATCTTTAGTCTTTCCTGAACTCATGTTCTAACTCGCATTCTATCTGACACATAACTCACATCTCATGGCATTCATCAATCTCGTCCGTCGATCTCACTTTCAAGCTGAGTCAATCGTTCGAAAACCCAAACTCTATAAAATGGCTTGTCATTATCATTATTCCTCCTCCCGAAATCACATACTTTTGAGAAGAGATTCAACTTCTATATTTTGCTTAGACACACTCAACAATACTATACTTGCATTCAAACACATAAATCTGAGGGAAAGAATACTGAAAAGGAAAAATGGAGAAGAACAATCAAGATAATTCGAAGGGATGAACGCATATTCGGTGAGATCATTTTGGTTTTATTAATTTAGTTTATTTCCTCATTCTTTGTTGTTAGATTTTAGATTATTTAGATTAGGATTTAACTTTGTTTATCTAGTCACACTGGCAGAAAATATAAGATGTTACACAACAAATACTCTGCAAATAATGAATATGATGAATGCAATCTAATTTTAACATTCAAAACTATATGCAAAAACATTTGTCATTTTAACAGTACCTTTGTGCTTTTATCATCATAGAGCTTTATTGGATGTTGAAAGTGAGTACAAGCATCAATGGTATGTGTTAGACCAATGATGACCTGAGTACTTCTTTCATGATTTTTGATATTGCAAGTGAAAACAAGCATCTAGGTATGATTTAACTAAGATGACCTGAGCATTCATTGCATAAACAGGCAGTGATTAATCATTTCAATGTGTGAATTATGAATGTCATCGGTGATACATTTGCATAGCACATCCCCCGACAATTCATACATTTATATGATTAACTTACAGACAACAGATAATAAAAACATCATCCTTCTTCCCTGTTTCTCTATTTCAATACATCATTGAGTTACTCCAAAGAAATGATAATCAAAAATACAATTTATCTATTGTTTACTTAGAGTGTTTCATTCATTATTCAGATTTTAGATCATCCATCCTGATTTTGTGATGTTTTTGGATTTTTGATATTTTGACCAAAGACCTAACCTACTAACCTATCTTAGGGGTCTCGAGGGTTGATCAAATATTAGCCTTGCCTACATTACACACATAGAGACCACGTAGTTTGACTGAAACAGACCTATGTTTTTGGATTTTGCAAATATAGACTTAAATTTTTGACATGTTTTTGGATTTTTGATATGACACGGATGGTTGATGCCTTTCTGATGATGATTGATGTTACGCTTTGATCTTTTTTTTTGTTAATTTTCTATACTGTTGTTTTCCCATCAGTGAAATCGATGTTTTTGTTGCCCCTAGTGATATCCAGATGTTGCCCTCAAGCTTTGGAGTGAGATTTGACTATTTGAAAATGATTTTGATATGGATGCAAAGATGGCAAGACTACTGACATGATATGAAATGGTACTAACTACCAGACTAATGATCCTGATATATATCAAAATAGATGGGAAAGCTGATCTTAGAATCACATACGACGCCTGTTTCTAGGTTTTCACCATATGTTTTGATTACACTCTTGTGTTTTTTTGTATTTTTCTCATTTTTCTCTTTTACTTTCTTTTTGTATTTTGTATTTTTTTTGTATTTTTGCGTTGCCAAGATGCCTGTTTGCCAGTTTTTCACCAAGGAAACAATTTTCAGAAGTTTGACCCGTGCACTAGGAGATTCAAGCATAGAATTTTCGGAGATGAATACTGTTGATAGGTTCATCAAACAAATCCCCTTCTGATGTTGATAGTTGATATGCTCCAGATCCATACACTGATATGATGAAAAAAGGACCAAGCTAGTTAGGCTCAAATTTCCCTTTCTTCTCTCTGTCTTGCCGATTCCTAGGGTTTTCTTTTAGTACCAAGTCACCAACCTGAAAGACCCTTGGTTTTACCCTGTGGTTGTAACTTCTTGACATCCTCTATTGATAAGCCATTAGATGATAAGGTGTAAAGCACAAAACACACTTCTTAATAATACATTATATCAAATAAAAAGTTGAATGAATCAAATCAAAGCAATAATCTATTGAAAGCATCATATTGTTCTCTATCTCCAAAGATTTATTAAACCACAATTGCTCTCAGATCGTGAGTGCACTATGATTGTTAAAATGACAATTCAAAGAATGAGATGGATGTTAATACAATGATATGGAGCTAAATATGATAAAACTAGATGATAAATAAACTAAACTAGCATGAATTGACATGAAACAGATAAATGCAGCTACAAGAGGCAACCATGATATGAAAGCTTGATTGCTTGATGCTAGATGTTTGAATGCTTGATGCTTGAATTTGTGCAGAGTAAGAATGCATAAGTTAGATTATCTGGATCCTTTTCTTGGTTCAATGAGGCTGTATTTATAGATTTCCATGGCTATAGAAATGCACAGGGATGGCATTGAGAGGCTTGGATTCAATCTGGAGGATTGAATGGTGAAAGATGGAGGAGATTGAGAGAATTTTGGTGATTGTCTCTACCTATGAAAACACCAAGCAAGAGAAGAGGAAGGATTGATGGAGTCGGATTGAGAGAAGAATTTGGAATTTATCTCCAATGTGTCTCCAAAACTTCCCGTGAAGTTTCAAATCATTAATTGTGACATATTTTAGACATAAATTAGACATAGGATATCTAATTCATTTTTTGAGGAAATATAGATGGAATATTCTTTATGCTTTTATTCAAATATTTTGATTTATTTAAATTAGCAAAAGAGGGATAAACAATTTAATAAAATGAACTATAGAAGTTGTTTATTAAATTAAACAGAAGAATATGGCAATTAATCAATAAAGTGTTTTAATCTTTATTTAATTAATTTAAGATCGATGTGATAGAATAAAATAGGGATTTGATAATTAAATCAAACAAAGTATTTGATTTTGTTTATTTAATTAAGATGAATTTAAATGTGAACTATATAAATAAATATTTTTATTTATTCAAATAGTAGAGGAAATTAGGATAATTAATCAAATATTTTGTATTTAATTAATCGGATGCTCTAGACCAAAGATCGTAAGGGTGTCACAATGTTGAGGATGATTGTAATCAGCAGATATAGTCACCTCTCGTCCATTTATTGGAAACTTCAAACATTGATGATATGTTGAAGATACAACCTGCATTTCATGGATCCATGGTCATCCTAAGAGAATGTTGTATGTTAACTCTTTTTCTAACACTTGACATGCTATATGTTTCATCATTCGCCTCAATTGAATGGGTAGCACAATCAAGCCTTTGGACGATCTTTCTTCCTCATCATATGCTTTGATAGTCATTTTTCTTCGGGCATCAATAGCATCATCTAAATACCCTAGTGCATGGATTAACTTGAGAGTGCAAATGTTCATACCAACTCCCCCATCTATTAAGACTCTCTTGACGTGATGATTGTGGATTAGGACTTCAATATGGAGTGTAGTATTATGGGGATAGTTTAGCGAGATATCATCCTGTTCAGAGAATGATAGACAATGTGGGGTAGCCAAATGTCCCACCATAGCTTGAAACTAATAAAAATCTAGATTATTTGGTACCGTAGTGGCAACTAAAGCTTGTTCTAGAACCTCCTTATGTGATGGTGATATTTTAAGGAGTTCTAGTATCGATATTTGTGCAAGAATGTTTTGCAGTTGATCGATTATGTTATAATGAGATGGAGGTGGAACTGCATGTGTAGATCCAAATCCCTTTAACATGTCCTTGGCTAGCCCCCTAGTCATCGCATTTGTTGGTTGATGTTCTTGACAGTCTCTGATTTTTAAGACGTTGATTTGATTATCAGAGTTTTGTATGTTGGGGAGTAAGTCCAAAGGGGTAGTGTTGTTGATTTTGGGTTCGTCAATGTTGTGACTAACTATATGATCACTCTCTATTCCAAATAGACAAAGGATTGTTGTGTCAAAGACATGGTTGACATTCTTCCCTTTGTTGTTTGAAGATGATGGTGCTCCTTTGTCATAGTTTGGCAAAGGATCCTTGAAAGCTGAATGATCG
Organism: Sequoiadendron giganteum; assembly: GCA_007115665.2. Taxonomy (NCBI): domain Eukaryota; kingdom Viridiplantae; phylum Streptophyta; class Pinopsida; order Cupressales; family Cupressaceae; genus Sequoiadendron; species Sequoiadendron giganteum. The sequence continues at coordinate 253,394,383 of CM021106.1, read as the reverse complement.
TTATTGTTTTGGGGTGTTTCCACATATGCTTTATTGTTGTCGATCAAATCTTGTATTGCGTGCTTCAATTCCATACAATCATTGTTTTTGTGGCTTTTGTTATTATGGAATTTGCAATAATCAGTGTCATTCCACCATGGTGGTTTGACCTTTGGATCCTAGAATCGAGCTTCCCGTGCAGTGATAAGACCACTAGTGACTAATTCTTTCATTGTTGATTCTATTGTTTGGCCTAAAGGTGTGAACCTATGCCGATTTGATGGTTTCTGATATGACTATATTTTTACGATCTCATTGTTTTGTACAACATTTGAATTGAAAATTTGATCATTGTTTTGATTCTTTGATGTAGATGCAATCAAGTTAAAAATTAGTTTGACATTTTGGGAATCACTTGTTGTTTCATTTGTAGTTGTGTTTCAATTCTTTTGCCAAAATTTTGGCTTATCACTACTTGAGTATTGATTGGAGGAGTTATTTGTGTTATTCATTTTATCATTGAAATGTTTGACAACTCCTCTTTTGACTAATGCCTCCTCGATTGTAAGACCGTTTTCTATTACTTTTTCGAATGTGGGAGGACATTGCAATTCAAACCTATAACTCATTTCCTCCATCAAGTTGTCAATGAATAACTCCATCTTTTCTTCCTCAGGAATGGAACGAGGATATCTAGTGAACAAACGTTGCCATCTTTGTAGAAAAGACAAGAACGTTTCCCATTTGTTTTGCTTTAGGTTATAAAGATCCTTTATTGTAACATCGTGTTGGATGTTAAAGGAGTAATGGGAAATGAACCTGTTGACTAATTCCTCAAAAGTTTCGATACTTGGTTGTAGTTTTGAAAACCACTCCATACATGATCCTCCCAAGCTTCTTGGGAATAATCTCATTAAGTAAGTTTCCTCTTGGGAAAACTTGAGACTCATTATTTTGAATTCCTTGATATGATCTATTAGATCCATTCTTGCATTGTACTTGTCATACTTTGGGATCTCATAGTGTCTAAGAAAAGCTATCAGACCGGCCGTTGCATCAAAAGGATAAGGAAAAATGTCCTATATCGCATATCTTTTGGTACTCCCTTTCATCATATCCTGTATCTATTGTTGTAACAGTTGCATTTGAGATGTCAAAGCGGCAACTAGATCTATTGTTTGTGTAGGTTGCAGTATTTCAGTTTCACTTGTTCCAGGTGCTTCCTTCAGATGATTCACGTCAAAGTCCTTGGGAAGTTTGGCACCTAATTCAGCTAACATCAAAAGATACTTCTCCATATCTTGTTCTAAAATCTTCTCCATAAACTTATGGAACTTGGGATCTTGTTGAGCTATTTGAATATCCTCTAGAGTTATTTCATTCTTATCATTTTGGTTTAGATTGTTCCAAGGATTTTTCTCTGGCATTTTTTGGGATGTTTCAAGTTCTTGCTCTAAGAGTCTTTGCTTTTGGGACCTAGTGAAGATTGGCATACAAATTTTTACCCTTTCTTTCAAAATGTTGATCTTCTATGTTGGGAAAATGTCAATTTGAACTTTTAACAAAGTTGAATAAGATGACCGATCTTATTGATGAGACTATGTTAAAAATTTGATTACTATACTTGGTTTCATGATGAAGGATGATAGTATCCTGATAATGAAACTTCAGTGTAGTAATTGATTGTGTGTTTTATTTTGACACTTGTGATTTGCAAGATTTTGTTCTAGTTGATAAGATTGGAAATTTGTATAAACCTATCTATTTTCGATCTTTAGACAGTGATTCTGATAAAAAGAAACTTGGTTCTGATAAAGACTGTGGATAAAATGATAGATTGACTAATTGGTAGGATTTTTGAACTCTCTATTTTGAAAGCGCTAAAACAGAGGACAGAGGCGCTATTTCACAGAAGCGCTAGAACAGAGTTCTGAAGTGCTGAAATAGGTGACATAAGCGTTATCTTGACAGAAGTGCTAAAACAATGCACGAAAGCGCTGCAGAAATTGATGGAAGCACTATCTTGACAAAAGCACTGAAACAGTGTCTGAAAGTGCTAGAAAAGATGATGAAAGCATCGTTTGATGAAAGCATTAAAATATAGACTATAAGTGCTGAAACAGTGCCCGAAAGTGCTATTTCATAGAAGTGCTAAAAAAGTGACCCAAAGCGCTAACATAGGTTTCCAGAGCACTAAAAAAAGGACTTTAAGACTCTCTATTGTAAAATCTGATCTCGCCTTGTGGCATACTGTATCATGGATTGTGGAAGATAAGAAGGATGTATGCACTGACTACGGTTGTGGTACTGAGTGAGAGCTCTTCTTTGGAAGAAGGCTCGTGAATAGAGTGGTTCTACTGCGTAATCTAAAGTGTGACCTCTAGCAAAATCGTGATATATGTGGATGAATGTTCTATGTTGTAAAAAGAGTTTCCGATTTTGATATAGAAAATGATGTCTTCTTAATTTATCTCGATAACCGAAAGGTTTCTTGGGTTTTGTGATTTTGATTTTTCTCTTGGCAAACGTGGTGGACTTCCACTTTCGCAACATGGATTTTCTAATCTAGCTTGACTTTGTTGGTTTTCAGGATGATCTTTAATTTTATTTTAATGAATTTGTGAAAACACAACAAGCAATTGTGAATAATTGATTTAACTAAATAGATCATGTATGTTCAAGAACCACAAATGATTCTTATTGATTTTGATGGGTTTCTTTGACAATTATATAAAAATCAAATAGACTCACACTTAAGGACAAATAGGTCATCATTATACTCACAACCCACATCTTGAATTGCATTGATGCACATAGCCTTGTCACCCCCTAGAGGGCGCCCGTGTTTTTGTCATTTCCAGGTGCATACTCAGAGTTGGATTTCTCATCCTCTGAGCAAATGGTCTGTGGAAATTATATGGTGAGTGTCTTGGGGGAAGATTCTTCCCTCCCCTTGCACTGTGAGTATGACAATGTATGGATACTGACTCGGCGAGATACTACTCTATGGTTTGTAGATAGGGCTTCCGTGCGGTGTGGCAATTGATAAACTCCCTCAAGAGACCTCCCAATCTTTAGAACAAAGATTTTGGGGATGGTTATCTTTCTCACTACCGTCAAGTTGGACTTTCATCAACAACTTTCATTTTATTATAGTAGGTTGGAATCCTTGGCTTTAGGTGTTCCCACTTAGGTCGTTCCCGTAGGGTGAGTACTTTTTCCCACTATGGCAGGCCTTCTAAAGGATTTAATAAAGTGTAAATAGCATGAAGTAAAAGTGAATCTAGCGCTTTGGTCACCCAGTTAAGGGGAGAGAATAAGCCTAATCACCACAAGCACAACATATAAGTTGTAATGTTTTAGGCCCAAAAATTATTTTTTTCTAATCTATGTGAAGGTGTTGCTTCACAGAAATCATGTTTGTTCTTTTTTAACTTGTATTGTAAAAATGTGATGACTATCCTAGGATTGAAAATTTTTCTTTTAAGAAAAAAAAAAGTGGCTACCCTAGGATTGATATATTTTAGAAACCAAGAAACAACTATCCTAGGATTGATAAATTTTAGAAAACCAAAAGTGACTATCCTAGGATTGATAAATTTTATTCCAACTGTGAAAAAATTAAAATCTGGCCGTGGCCGCATCGGATCCAGATTGAAATTACAAAAGCACTGGAATAGTCCACCTAAGCATTATAACTCTTACCCACTACGCTAAAACACGAAAGCGTCGAAACAGCACACCGAAGCGCCGAGGTTTGCCATGGAAGCGCTAAATCACCGATGCGTTGAAACAGGTGACAAAAGCGCTAAAGTTGAAAGCACTAAATTTTTTTACGGATGCGCTATAGTAACATGAAAGCACTGAAACAGAGCATGGAAGAGCTGTAGTTTTCCATGGAAGCGTTATAGTATTTGACGAAAGCGCTAAAAGAAAACACGCCAGGAACCTGCGTGACACTTTCCAGAAAAATTGTAAAATTGGGGTTAATGCCCCACGGTGGGCATGAAATTGTAAGCGTGGATAAGGTATAAAGCACAAAACACACTTCTTAATAAGACATTATATCAAAGACAAAGCTTAATGAATCAAATCAAAGCAATAATCTACTGAAAGCATCATATTGTTCTCTATCTCCAAAGATTTATTAAACCACAATTGCTCTCAGATCGTGAGTGCATTATGATTGTTAAAAAGACAATTCAAAGAATGAGATGGATTTAATGCATTGATAGGGAGCTAAATATGATAAAACTATATGATAAATAAACTAAACTAGCATGAATTGACATGAAACAGATAAATGCAGCTACAAGAGGAAGCCATGATATGAAAGCTTGATTGCTTGATGCTGGATGTTTGAATGCTTGATGCTTGAATTCCTACAGAGTAAGTGCATAAGTTAGATTATCTGGATCCTTTTCTTGGTTCAATGAGGTTGTATTTATAGATTTCCATGGCTATAGAAATGGACAAGGATGGCATTGAGAGGCTTGGATTCAATTTGGAGGATTGAATGGTGAAAGATGGAGGAGATTGAGAGAATTTTGGTGATTGTCTCTACCCATGAAAACACAAGGCAAGAGAAGAGGAAGGATTGATGGAGGAGGATTGAGAAAATAATTTGGAATTTGTCTCCAAAACTTCCCGTGAAGTTTCAAAGCATTAATTGTGACACATTTTAGACATAAATTAGACATAGGATATCTGATTCATTTTTTGAGGAAATATAGATGGAATATTCTTTATGCTTTTATTCAAATATTTTGATTTATTTAAATTAGCAAAAGAGGGATAAATAATTTAATAAAACGAACTATAGAAGTTGTTTATTAAATTAAACAAAAGAATACGACAATTAATCAATAAAGAGTTTTAATCTTTATTTAATTAATTTAAGATCGATGTGATAGAATGAAATAGGGATTTGATAATTAAATCAAACAAAGTATTTGATTTTGTTTATTTAATTAAGATGAATTTAAATGTGAACTATATAAATAAATATTTCTATTTATTCAAATAGTAGAGGAAATTAGGATAATTAATCAAATATTTTGTATTTAATTAATCGGATGCTCCAGACCAATTTTAAGTGTATACAATGTTGTTTTGATTTTTATTCAAATTTACAAACAAAAATCATGCATCACTTAAGGAGTATAATCGGATGTATAATTACCATACAATCACCTTAAAAAACTCTCCAAAAATCCCCCAAAATATTACAACAACCTCATTTTATACTTCAAGCTCCATGGAAGTTAAATAATTTCAAGATAAGACAATTAAAAGATTTGATTGATTCACAAAGAAGAAAATCTAATTTAAATTGGAAACTTTGCTTGTCGATTCACTAAAAATATTCCACAAATAGCCAATTTAAATAGGAAACTTCACATATCTGGTTCACTTGAAAAATATCACAATCTGTATAAGTTTGATAAACTTGAAATATCTCACAATTTATGCATTGTTGACATCACTATATCACCTTATGAAAGTCTAATATCTATCAAAACAACAATATTATAATTAGTTTAGTTGGAAGATTCAATTGGAAAAATCTACACTTTGTACCTATTACATCATCATTTTCTCTTCTTTAAAAGTTTCTCTATTTAGTGAACTAAGTGTTTTCAATAATGCACTCTTTGGATTTAGTTTTATTTTTCCACAAACTGTATAATGTTGACATCATACTTACACCATCATTTGGCAAGTGACCCTCTTCCTTATTGATTTCATGATCTTCTATCATGATGACATCATCTTTTGATTATGTCATGTTGACATCATCATCATAAGATGTCGATTTAGTTGATTTTGTCCCTAAATCTAGTTGGCCATGAAAATTATTGCAAATGCAAATAAATGAGTAAGAATTGGTTAAAAGAAAATAACTTGGACCCCATTTGAAAAAAATGATGTTTGATTCAATACCAAAATTTGACAAGTATGGTTACAGACTAAAACACTACATGCTCATAATAGCTAATTTTCACCCATTCTTCACCAAATTTGAACTGCATGTACACATTAGACTCTTTTACAAAGTGATGATTTTAGTTCACCCAAATTGAATCTAACTTTTTTCCCACGTAGCTACAGAAAACCACATAAGGGCAATGAAACTAAATTGATTTGAAAAAAAATCTTAAATATTTCTAGTTGATGAAGGATTGCTCATGAATCTGGATGCTCCTACAAAAAACACACAAAGTAAGTGAAATGTTCCATTAGTGAATAACTCATGAAATTTTTAGTGATTCTAGAATAGGAATTCGATTCTTTCCAAGTGTTGAAGAATTCACCCAAGTATCTTTATCAAATACTTTGCTATTCCACTAGACCATATATTCCTTGTACTTTTTTCCCCTTTTCCTTTTGATTACTCAAGAATCTATCACTTTATCCACTTCTTCTAACTTATTTTCAAGAAACTATTTTAAATTCATTCCTATGCATTTTAGAAATATAAATATGCACCTCCTTGTGCACTTGTGGTGTAGTCACGGTAGGAGGGTTCTAGAAGGAACAGTGAATCGTGCAGCAATAAGTCAACACAACGGAAATAACATAGAAATTTGATATATGAACATGAAATCTCATTGAATTAATAATCTTACATGCAACATAGGCCTCAAGGGTGAATTATCTAGGGCTCATAGGCTAGCCACAAAGGCTTTCAACAATTAAAACTAGCCAACATGCCTTATTACATGCCCTAAAAGGTTTTATGTGAAGATGTAATGATCCTAATACATCTAACTTAGAACTGATGATCTACAATGATTACAAATGCTTATAAATATACTTCTCAAGCTCCAATATAGGTCTCTATTAGCCACAAGGGTTAATAACTTGATGAATGATCAAATATGAATGCCGGCCATAGAATATGAAGAGATAACTCCACGTGAAAATATATGATTTGTGAATCTCCAAGATATGTCCCAATGAACCCAAGATTCTTGTGTGATGTCCCATTAACCTCTACATGATCTAGAATAGGTCTACACTAAGCAATCTAGACTAGGTTGGCCCCAAATTCTCTGACTAGTAACACAGTGAAATTCTGGGAGTGATGACTTCTGGTAGACAAATGCAAATGATGTGAAATCTGAATATGTGATAAATTTCATTGTATAGATGCTATATCCTACTTTATGAGTTGGGAAATATTAATGTGGTAAAATATGGAATGAACTACTAAGACTTTTACTGAATGTAATGCATGAAAGAACTATTTGTGGTTGATACAAGATTTCCTTACAATCATGGATTCTCAGTGAGTCCCTCACTTTCCAGGGCTAAGAGGAAAACCAAGATAGTCCACCTCATCTTGAGAAATCAATGATGAATCCTCCACTGGTCTACCTTTCCACTTCATAAGATATTCTCTGTACTACTTGTTCCTGATGTGGTAACTACTCCTTCAAATCCATGTCATCACTACTACCACTGATTGCCCTTCATGAAATTCATATATGTTTGCAATATTGAAAATAGGTGATATACCCAATGTCTCTGGTAACTCTACTTCATATGCATTTCTAAAATCAAACTTCATTAGTATCTTACATGGTCCAAACTTCCTCATCTTCAACTTATTGTATGTACCAACTGGATATATATCTCCTTCCTCAAATATACCATTACTTCGTCTCTAACAACAAATTCCTTATGTCTCTAATGCTCATCTCCCTTCTCCTTATACTTACCATTCATGTCTTCTAAATCCTTCTAGACCTAATTATGCAATGTATCCATGAAATATACAAACTCTTTTGCCTTTGTACTCCTTTTATTCTCCATGCTAATGTCTCTTAACTTTGCAACTCCTCTAGCATTTACTTTAGTAACAATATGAAATGGTGTCTTCCTTGTACTCTGGTTCACTAATTTATTGTATGCAAACTCTGCCTATGGTAAAACTATATCCCAACTTCCTGCCTTATCTCCAACCAAACATCTCAACAAATTACCCAAAATTTTGTTAGGTAAAAGTACAAAGCCATGTCACACTTTCAACCAACTTATCAACACAAGTGAGTTTTAGTATTTATAACTAAAAATCAATTTCGGTCAAACATATGATATAGTAAGATTCATTCTAGATAAGTTAAATATGTCCACAACTTTTACAACTAAAATTGTTGGCTAAATGCATGTGTAGCACCACTTTGAGGCCAATTTACTAAAAAATAAAACTACTTGAAAATTTAATGTTTCAACAACTTCTACTCATATAAATAATTTATTTTTTAAATGTAAAAATACCCTTTTGTGGATCCATAAGTGTAGTTTTCAAATATATATTTATTTTGATAGTTCAATTAATATTTATTTTTTATTTTTTATTTTTTACTAAAATTAGGTTATCAACAAAAAAATATTAGGTTGATTACCATATCAAGAAAAATACTAAAACTTATTTAATTTTTTTTTTTAAAATATGACGCCCTAAATAAAAGAATCTAGATTAAGATAGTATAATTTTTCTATTTTAGATAATTTATTAATATAGAAGTTGACGTCGAGTAGAAATAGTCATGTTTTAATACACACACATTTAAATATTTATTTAAAAATATATATTTATTAAAATTACAAAACAAAATATCCATGCCCTAAAGTTTCAAGTTATAAATACACAAAAAAAAATGAAGGAAAAAATAGAAAATTCACTATAGTAAGCTTGATGTCTCATGTAATGTCATTTTTCAGCATTTTATCAACAACTAAATTATAGTGTTAATTTATAAAAAAATTATATTCAAATAATTTTTTAATTTTGTCAAAAAAATACAAACATAAAATATACTAAAAAATACACATTTTATTAGTTTACATCATTTCAAAATTCAAAACATATATGTCACTTTATAGTGATTCAAGTTTAAAAATTAGATTAGTGTTGGTCGTTTCCTTTATAAAAGTGTGACATATCTTTGTACATTCACTACTAGGTCTATTTTTCCATTCGTTTGTGGGTGATACGCTAAAATGAACTTCAAATCTATCTTCATCTTCTTCCACAATGTCCTCCAAAAGTATCTGATGAATTTGGTGTCTCTGTCTGAAACAATACTCCTAGGTAATCCATGCAATCTCACAATCTCCTTGAAAAATAAGTCAACAACATGCACAATATCATCACTATTTTTGGGTGGTCCTACAATAATGGGTTACATTTTTTGGCCAAAGTTGAAATTGGAATTAGCATTTTTCATTGGATCTTGACTTTCTTACACCTATAGTAGCTAAACCATTAAGAATTTGAAAATGAAGCAAACAAGTGATTTGTCATATTTTATGTGTAGATTCTAATTATATTGTAAAAAAATTGAAAAAACTATGAATCCTTTTATGTAATTTTTAATAACTTATTTTTTCTACTAAACAACATTTTAAAAAAGCGATGTTTACTTTGTACCACCTAAATTTTCTTATAGAAAGGATACAATTATAATTTTTAAAATATAGATTTGTCACACCAATATCTAGTGCATGGATATTTTTTCATAATTTTTTGTTGCATATATTTTTAAATTCATTTCCCAAGTGAGAGTAATTATAATTTGGGTAGAGGTGTACTTCATACCACAATTTTTTTTGTATGCATTTGAATTAACTTATTCTTTTTTGTTGGAATAACGACAGAAATACCTAGTGTCTATGTCTTTTTCAGATTTTTTTTTCTATTTTCCTATTTTTTCATGTGTGAAACAAAGAGCTTGATGTTCATTAGAAATCCTATATTCACAAGAAATACAAACTAAATATAATAATCAAATTAAATTAAATTTTTAAATTATACTTTTTGGGAAGCTTATAATAAGGGATACATACTTACAAAACATAGATTTTAAATGAATTCATTTGATGCCCCAAAAGGTAAATCAAAAGGGGTTTTTTTATCAGCATTTTAATAGGTGTAGAGGAGACTCCATTATAGGTATGATTTAAAACTAGCTAGTTTCCATCCAATGGGGTTTGACTTAAGGGGTTTTGATCAAACCCTCTTTAATTAAAATCCTTTAAATGAAACCTTTTAAGGCTTAAATCGTTATATTTTCTAAAAATATGTGATTTCAAGAAAAGAATCAAGATGTCCTAGAATGTGTAACCCATTATTATTGTAGCACCCTCTTACAAGGAATAAAATGTGCCATTTTAGAAAATATGTCCATTACTATCACAATAGAATCATAACCTCTTTGTGTTCTTGGCAATCCCAAAATGAAATCCATGCTTAAATATTCCAAAGGTTTCTTTGGTACTATCAAAGGCTTGTACAATCCAATATTCTGACTACTCTCTTTTGCAACTTGACAAATTATGCAACTTTGAACATACTTCCTTACATCCTTATATATAGGTGGCCAAAAATAATATTCACTCACAAAATCTATTGTCTTATCCACTCCAAAATGTCCTTCTAAATCTCCACTATGTTTTTCCTTAATCAAACTCTCCCTCATTAAATTCCTTGGGATACACAGCTAATTTCCTTTGAATAACATGCCTTCTTGAATGAAATAATCTAACCATTAGTTGTAGTCTATCACTACTAGTTCTTTACATGCTCTCCATGCTTCACCAAAATCTGCATCTCATTCATACATATGCTTCAACTCCTCAAATTCTAATATTTGCACTCTCATATTGGTCAACAAATTCCTCCTTTTGCTCAATGCATCTGCAACTTTGTTTGACTTTCCACTCCTATGTTTCAACACAAATGTACAACTCTACAAGAACTCAACCCACCTCATATGTCTCTGATTCAAATTTCCTTGACTATTTAGATACTGGAAAGCTTGATGATCTATATACAACACAAAATCCTTAGGCAACAAATAATGTATCCACGTCTTCAAAGCTTGAATTATGGTGTAGAATTCTTAATCATAAACTGAATATCTTCTCCTGGAATCATGAAAATTCTCAATTAAATAAGCTACATGTCTTCCTTCTTGACTCAATACTGCTCCAATTGCATTTGCACTTGCATCACAATCAACCTAAAACACCTTTTCAAAATATGGTAATGCTAACACTAGCTTCTCTATCGCCTTTTGCTTCAACAATTCAAAAATCCTTTGTGCTTTGGATATCCACTTAAAATCCTTCTTATCTCCTCTCATTGTCTCTATCATGGGGTTATAAACACTAGTAATTTTTTTGATAAAATTATGGTAGAAAGTATCTAATCCATGGAATGATCTTACTTATCCATTGTTTACCAGTGTAGAGGAATCTAAAATTTCTTTCACTTTCTCTAGATCCATCTTCAATCCTTCAACAAAAATAATAAATCCAAGGAACACCAACTTTGTCTTCATGAAACTACACTTCTTGAATCTAATAAGGAACTTCTGTTTTCTCAGCCTCTGCAATACTTGTTAGATGTGCCACAAATTTTCTTCTCTAGTCTTACAAAAAATCAAAATATCATCCAAGTAAACAATGGAAAACTCACCCAAGATTTTTTTCAATACCCCATTCACCAATCTCATGAAAGTTCTCAATGCATTGGTCAATCTAAAAGGCATCGTTAACCACTCATACAATCCTTCATTAGTCTTAAATGCATTTTTCCATTGATCTCCTTCTCTAATTCTGATTTGATGATATCCACTCTTTAGATCACTCTTTGTAAAATACCTTGCTTCACTCAAATAGTCCATAATATCATCCATCCTTTGTAATGGAAATCTATACTTGGCAGTGATTTTATTGATTGCTCTTGAATATGTACACATTATCCACTCTCCATCTTTCTTCAGTGCAAGTATAGTAGGTAGTGCACATGGGCTCAAACTTTCTTTGATCAACCCTTTCCTTAGAAACTCTTGTATCTATCGGTTCAATTTCTTTTTCTTCCGGTGTCATTCCATGTGCTACTTTATTTGGTAACATTTCTCTTGGTATAAGATTTGTATGATGACTGATACTCTAGATTGGTAGAAGTCCCTCTAGTACATTATCTGACATGATATCTTAATACTCTATCAATAATTCAACTACCTCCTCATTCTCCACAATAGGGTTCTTTGTCTCAGGTTTAACACCAGTCTTTTGAATTAATTCAAAACACATGTTCTCATGTCTCAATCCATCCAATAATTTCCTTCCATCTACCATTTGAACATTGTCTGGTAGTACCACAAAATTCAATCTCATCCTCTTCCTCCAAAGGTATCAACTTGATTCTCTTCCCATTTGATGTCACAATGTAATTATTTCTTCTTCCATAATGGATAAATTTCTTATCATATTTCCATGGTCTTCCTAACAATAAATTAAATGCATCCATAAGCATAATATCATACAATAATTCATCCCTATATGACCTAATATGAAACTTCACCAAACATTGTTCATTCACCAATATCTTATGCTCATCTTGCATCCATCATATCCTATAGGGGTTCAGATGTTTCAATCTATTAAAATTCAACTTGGTTACCATCTCCTCTGAAACTAGACTATTAGTACTATTGTTATCAATGATAGCTTTATATACCTTTCCTCTAGACTAACTTCTAGTTTTGAATAAACTTTTCCTCTATGGTGGTTCCTCAATTACTTCTTCATGCATTAAATCTCTCCTCATCACCAATTATTTTCCTTTCTTGGGTTACCAAACTAAATTAGAGGATCCAACATGTTCTTATTCCACATAATCATAGCTCTTCTGGTATGCTCAAGTTTCTTTCTAGTGTTTTCTTGAGGGTAGGTGCATGGAAATGGGTAGCAATTCCGTGGACGCCCTCAAAAAAAAGTTTGAAAACCATAATGCAAGCACATTATAACACGCTCACATTATGTCTCTGTTAAGCCTAGGCTAGGCCTCAGAAACTACAAAGAAATAATGCGAGAGCGTTATAACACACTCATGTTATTTACTATTAAAAGAAAAAAAACAAATGAAAATATCTCATTTGCATTTCGACTAGTTTTTTTGTTGCACCCGTGGCCAAAAACCCCACAATATCATGCTCGCATTCTAGGAGGAGAATTTCTTCACAACGATGGTGCCACAATGACGAGGAGGTGTGAGAGGTAAGGATTATATGGTTTTTGTTTTGAATTTGTTAGTTTTAGGTTGAATTTGATATCTATTTGTTTGAATTTTTAGGAGATGCAAATCAACCTGCAAACCCTCAAAATCCTCAAGATCAAAATCAACCACAACATCAACCTCCTCCACCAATCACTCAACCCCCTCCTAGCACTCAACAAAATTTAATGAGTGAAATTGAGAACAACAAAAAACAAATTGAGGATTTGATCAATAGGTTGAGTGATCCAAATGGTTCAACTACAGAAAGAATCACCCTAGCAAATTCATTGAAAGATATGTTAGAAAACGTAGATTCAATTAGCAAAAAAATAACTGGATGGGAAGATAGGAGGTAGGTGGCTAGGGACTATTATGCAAATAAACTATCATACAAGGATGTGAAGGATTTAAAAATTACAAAAGGTGATTTATGCTCATTATTCACCGACCCACGCACAAATCAAAATCCTACCCTCAATGTGAAGAGGTTTCCTATCCATTGGTGCCATCACCGACAGATTAGGGACCATTTTTATGATAGGTGGTATATAGTCTTCGATTACCCATCATGTAACAATTGCGAGGTCCTGCAATATTTCCTTACGAAACTATACAGTGAGTTCATATTGAACAAAATCCCAAATTATTTTGATATGAGGGATTTCCAAGGGAGAGGTGGGGTGTCGGCTCAGGATAGACTTGGTGCATAGTCGGATCCTACACGGCAAGGTAGATGAGTTCTCGCTAGGAAACCCTATGAGCACATTGTTATGCCTTCCGTCATGAAGGAAAGTGTTGATGTAGAGACATTGCAAGCAATCAGCACTTTGATGCAGAGTGTCATCCATCATACTATCCCTATTCTACAGTGCCATCCAAGGGAGTCTTCGAGTGGTGGCCTCCGAACATATGTGTGTCAATCTTGCAGGGCTACTTGTTCACATGACCCCACTGACCCTTAGGAGACTGATATGTAGGATTCATCTGTAGCTATGGAGATGGAGAGGGCAGCTGACATTTTGCACGAGGCATATGACATTGATAGTCAGGTAAAAGTTAGTGCATGTGTTCATTGAATTTAATTTATTAAATTTTGATTTTGAAATGAAAGATTAACTAAAAATATTTTATGATTTCAATAAAATTGTAGGGTCATAGTGTTGAAACTAGATACACCAACCCCCCACCAACCTATTTTTGTAGTACACCTATCGCTAGGGTATGTAACTAGTAAACAATTATAAATTTATTGCATGTTAATGGCATTGTTTTACGAATGGTAATTTAATATGCAATTTTGGATGTTGAACAGACTAATATTAGAGGTTTTGATGGAACACTTCCCAGTGGTGGTGGATTTACTCAAACCTTCACACAGGTAATAGAATAAAGAGTTTAACTAAGGAATCAAGTACTTAATAGATTTGTGTAGTTTATACATGCACATTGTTGATTACATTGAATAATTTGATGTTTTATTTTCAGTTGTTGTGAGATGATACACCTCTGAATGTGATGAGGGTAATGGATATTGGTGTGAAATCTGCTATACAATCCTCGATGGCTCTGACAGAAGAGGTATAAGGAAAATTAGTAAATTTCAATTTCAATTTGTTTTTATAGATGTTAGTTAGTGAAAAATCAAACCATTATTGATTCATGTAGTTTAATTTCTATTTGTATGGTTTATACAGGGCTTGAGCATGCCTGAGCATGGGTGTGAGAATATTTCCCTCATGGAGAGAGATCATGATATGGCTGTAAGTGATTATTTTGTCAAATTTATCATTTTTTATAATGTAATTTCTATATATTCATGTCTTTACTTATTATTGTAACAGTTAAAACTTCACAATGAGCTAAACCCTAGGAGGAGTAGTAGGAGCACTCCATGAGCACAACAAAAATGAGTGATAGACCTATCGCCATTTGAGCGAAAAGGAAAGGGAAATATTCTATTTCCAAGGCATGGAGAGCAATGACTTTTGATTCTAGAGTCCTTTGTTGTATGCCTGCATGGCACTTTTGTACATATTTTTTATTGGACATATTTGACATTGTATGCCTAGATGGCATTCTCATAAGCCTATATGGCTATTTTGTACATATATTTCATACTTATATCGACATATATTGATGTATTCCTACATGGCTATTTGGTTAATACAAATATCTTTTATCGATGCCTATCCATATTTGCCTTCTAAATTGATGGTTCAATAGATATGAGTTACGTGTATTCAAGTGTATAATTTACAACTTACATGTATACTTTGTGACTTACGTGCATTCGAATGTATACTTTGTGGCTTACATGTTTTCATGCATATACCTTGTATTCATTCATATACATTGTTTTACTTTGTGTATACTATGTATTCGCGTGTATACTTTTTGAGGCTTACGTGTTTTTGAGTACTTGTACTTCCCTTATTGACATGTACATGTTTGACTTATTCACGTGTATAATTATTAATTGGTTAGCCCTAGAATTGATATATGTCATCCTCAATGCATGATCCTTGAGATGGAGTAAGAACACCCTCAAGGTCAAAAGGAGTTTCACATGCATTCTTCATAGGCTCATTTTGGTAGTGAAACCAAAAACCTCTTGCATCATTGAAATGATTTTTTTTTCCTTTATAGCAGGTCTGAAGCCATTATCATTCTCCATCAGTTCTTCATGTATCCACTCCCCATTAATGGTTGTCTCATGACCTTCATGAAACCAAGCACTTATCTCATTTGTGATAGAAGAAATGTATGAAGATTTATCTTCCTCCTTATGAACCATTCATTATCATGAGAGATGGGTTCTTGTGAACCACTACTGATGAATCATGGGTCAATGAGTTTGACTTGTAAAACTACATGATCGAATCCTGATAACAATATCACAATATTTATATATCTAAATGTGTTATTTCCTTCAGCTAAAATTTGTGCTTATACTTATGTGATTGATGTATGTTTGTGTATGGGATCATAGTAATTTATATTTGATGATGCTATTGTGTCTTTAAGGTTTATTTATTGAAGGGTGCATGAAACAAGTTTTAAATCCTTAAAAATCTTTGAATTTATTAGGTTTTTCTATTTGTCGAGTCTGGGCTCCGAGCTTGAGTCCAAGTCAAAAAATGGCTTGTCAGGTCTGAAGTGAGTCCTAGTCTTGTAACACTGGTGTGAACACATCAAGGAATAATGTATATGTCAATGAAGAGAGAACCCATCCTTGTTTCAAAAGAAACCATGGTATAGATATGGCTGGTTGAGATAAAACATCACTCTTTTGGATAGTTTGAACCATAATCTTTCATGGCTACAAACACACCTTCATTGCATGTGTGTTCTTGATCCTACTGAAGAAATGGTGGAACATGTTGTAGATCAAATATTGCAACCCTAAGCCCACAAGAAGGTTACTTGTCCTGATTTCCGCAAATATCTTTAAGATGTTCATCCTTCTTGAGTAATGTGAACTATTGATGTCATCTAGATCTTTGAAATTATCTGCAATCATGTGCAATACTGTAGAGGTTAGAGCTATATTTAATACTACAAATGATTGCTCAATGGAATCTTGATAGCAATATCACAATTTGACACATTGTAGAAAATACTTCCTACTTATCAATTGATGAGCTAAAGGGGCTCTATAATGAATGTTTCATAAGGCACAACACTTACTGAAGGTTTTCCAAATGGGGTTGCAAGCTAAGTGGGCTTAACCTTGGGGAAAAAAATTCATGGTTAAGCGCTTGAGCTGGAGTATACTAGAATGGGTAACCTCCCGAGAAGACCTAGTGCCTCACCTCTATGAGCATCACCTAGATGTAATGAGTGCTAACTAGGCCATTCAATATCATTTCAAATTTTTTGCTTTAAGCAACTTACAAATTTGTAACTTTAGACTCCTCCAACCTAAGGGATCAATCCGATGGAACATAGCTCAGAGTGATTCCATGTGTTTTAGTGCAAAAGAGGACCATGCCTATCATAAACATACCTATTTGAATGTGTTGAAACAATCTGCTTGGTCACACAAGTTGCAGAACGAAAGTTGCACAACTTTGCAATGCTTGCATTTGATACTTTTTCCATCAAGTGAAAATCTACCACCACTGAAAAACCACTCCGAGATAGCCAAAATTGAGAGAGGCTTTTGTAGATAGGCTCAACGCGATCCTATAGGATAAGATGAGAAGTTTTTGAGCATCACGGTATCTGAGTAATAGCATGCTAAAGTTTGCAGCCATTTTATACTTTGGATCCTTAAGGGATTGATCCGGTGGAACATAGCTCAGAGCGATTCCACATGTTTCGGTGTGAAAGAGGACAATTCCTAGTGTAAACATACCTATTCAGATGTGTTGGAATAGTCTGCTTGGTCACATGATTTGCAGAGCAAAAGTTGCACCACTTTGCAACTTTGCACTACTTGAATTTGACACTTTTTCCATCAAGTGAAAATCCACCGCCATGAGAAAACCACACCAAGATAGCCAAAATTGAGAGAGGTTTTTCTAGAGGGGCCCAACACATTCTTGTAGGATTAGATGATAAGTTTCTAAGTGTAATGGTATCTAAGTAATAGCATGCTGAAGTTTGCAGCCATTTTGCACTTTGGACCCTTCAGGGATCGATCCAGTGGAACATAGCTCAGAGCGATTCCACGTGTTTCAATGCCCAAGAGGACCATGCCTAGCATAAAAATACCTATTCAGATGTTTTGGAATAGTCCGCTTGGTCACACAAGTTGCAGAACGGAAGTTGCACCACTTTGCAACTTTGCACTGCTTGAAATTGATGCTTTTTCCATCAAGTGAAAAGCCATCGCCACGAGAAAACCACTCCTGGATAGCCAAAACCAAGAGAGTTTTTTATAGAGGGGCCCAACATCTTTTTGTAGGATCAGATGAGAAGTTTCTAAGTGTCACGGTATCTGATTAATATCATGTTGAAGTTTGCAGCCATTTTGCACTTTGGACCCTTCAGGGATCGATTCAGTGGAATATAGCTCAGAGCGATTCCACGTGTTTCAATGCGAAAGAGGACCATTCCTAGTGTAAAAATACCTATTCAGACATGTTGGAATAGTCTTCTTGGTCACACAAGTTGCATAACAGAAGTTGCATCACTTTGCAATTATGCACTGCTTGAATTTGATGCTTTTTCCATCAAGTGAAAATCCACTGCCACCAAAAAACCACTCCAAGATAGCAAAAACAGAGAGAGGTTTTTATAGAGGGGCCCAACACCTTTTTGTAGGATCAGACGAGAAGTTTCTAAGTGTCACGGTATCTAATTAATATCATGCTGAAGTTTGCAGCCATTTTGCACTTTGGATCCTTCAAGGATCAATTCAGTGGAACATAGCTCAGAGCAATTCCACGTGTGTCGATGCAAAAGAGGACAATTCCTAGTGTAAACATACCTATTCAGACATGTTGGAATAGTCTGCTTGGTCACACAAGTTGTAGAGCATAAGTTGCACCACTTTGCAATTATGCACTGCTTGAATTTGATGCTTTTTCCATCAAGTGAAAATCCGCTGCCACCAGAAAACCACTCCAAGATAGCCAAAACCGAGAGAGGTTTTTATAGAGGGGACCAACACCTTTTTTTAGGATCAGATGAGAAGTTTCTAAGTGTCATGTTATCCAAGTAATAGCATGCTGAAGTTTGTAGCCATTTTGCACTTTGGACCCTTCAGGGATCGATCCGATGGAACATAGCTCGGAGTGATTCCATGTGTTTCGGTGTGAAAGAGGACCATGCCTAGCATAAAAATACCTATTCAGATGTGTTGGAATAGTCCACTTGGTCACACAAGTTGCATAACGGAATTTGCACCATATTGCAACTTTGCACTGCTTGAATTTGATGCTTTTTCCATCAAGTGAAAATCCACCGCCACGAGAAAACCACTCCAAGATAGCCAAAACCAAGAGAGGTTTTTCTAGAGGGGCCCAATGAATTTCTATAGGATTAGATGAGAATTTTCTAAGTATAACAGTATCCAAGTAATAGCATGCTGAAGTTTGCAGCCATTTTGCACTTTGGACCCTTTAGTGATCGATCCGGTGGAACATAGCTCGGAGCGATTCCACGTGTTTCGGTGCGAAAGAGGACTATTCCTAGAAAAAAAATACCTATTCAGATGTGTTGGAATAGTCTGCTTGGTCACACAAGTTGTAGAACGGAAGCTGCACCACTTTGCAACTTTGCACTGCTTGAATTTGATGCTTTTTCCATCAAGTGAAAATCCACCGCCACGAGAAAACCACTCCAAGATAGCCAAAACCAAGAGAGGTTTCTCTAGAGGGACCCAACACCATTTTTTAGGATTAGACGAGAAGTTTCTAAGTGTCATGGTATCCGAGTAATAGCATGCTGAATTTTTCAGCCATTTTGCACTTTGGACCCTTCAGGGATTGATCCGGTGGAACATAGCTCAGAGCAATTCCACGTGTTTCGGTGTGAAAGAGGACCATGCCTAGCATAAAAATACCTATTTAGATGTGTTGGAACAGTCTGCTTGGTCACACAAGTTACAGAAAAATGTGTACAAATTGTTTACATGACCTTTATATGACCTTTTTCACATTGTTTACATTTTAAAATTCAAAGTTTGCAAATTTTCCTACTCAAGGCATTTACAGAACAAGGTGCTACTACACCAAACATGAACTCCAACCTTAAAATATTTGAGTATATGTCATTATTTAATTAAATATTATTACAATCCCTCTAGCACTTCGTTCTCTAAGATCTTTTACAATGTCACTCATACATTCAAGATTCTCTTTAGATTTCTACATCATAGGTGCTCATTATGAGGTTAACTTTAAATGAGTAACTTGAGATTCCCTCACTAAGCTTCACACGCTCTCTTATAATGGCTTGAAATAAAAATTGAGATTTGTTAAAATCATCAAAATAAGTATGTTGCATTGCTTTTTTGGCTGAGATTCTCTTTGATGGCTCTTAAATCAGCATGTTCTGCAACAAAAGATCAATCAATTTTTAGTAGTTTACTTACAAATACCCAAAGTAAAAGAGAAAAATAAAGAGCATCCAAAATGGAAATGAAATAAAAATAGATGGAAGGCACTTATAGATGTTGCATGCAGAAATCAAAATAAGGATGTTGCATTGCGTTTTTGGCTGACATTCTCTTGGTTGGCTCATATATCTACT
The DNA here is from genome assembly GCA_007115665.2 of Sequoiadendron giganteum. Lineage (NCBI taxonomy): Eukaryota > Viridiplantae > Streptophyta > Pinopsida > Cupressales > Cupressaceae > Sequoiadendron > Sequoiadendron giganteum. The sequence goes on along the minus strand of CM021106.1, from coordinate 253,374,129 downwards.
TTTTTTGCAAGCAGACACCAATCACTATAAAAGAAGATGATAGCATTGGCATAAAACAAATTAATGTGCATACAAGTATAAATTAATAAGAACCAATGTGCATATACTTACAAATTAATCCAATGAACCATCTGGGTTTGCTCTACTCTTTATTGTGTCAAGTATTGCCTCATGGTCAGACTCACGGACCTTCCATAACGTCTTGTTCAAAGGTCTACCCCCATATTTGGTCAAATGAAAATTCAATGCCATGACAAGGTCTGAGTAATGAAGAATCTTACAATGTATTTCAAAGTCTTGAAATAGCCAATGTTTAACACTTGAATGTGGGTACCTTCTAAGCCATGTTCCAGTAACCACAACTGAGCCTGTAGGGTATTCGATGTTTTCTCCATCTATAACTGGGGCCTCCAAATTTTTTTTGGTCTCAACACAAGGACATAAGTAATAGTTTGTTCCCTCTTCATTGTTTTCATCTACAATAACTGCATAAACATGCCCTGCATTAATATGTGCAAAAAATCTCTTAAAATTTGTCAACATTATGAATACAGTACAAAGTAAGATAATGCTATGGAATTTCAACAACTACGAAAGTAGATATATCAATTGGTTGAACTAGATCTGATATGTGGTCAAAGTCGACTGATGATTCCATCTATGTCAGTTCCAATACCATCAGAGGGCGATATGTGTGAACTGGGCTAAGATAACTTGTGAACCATTTGTCAACCCACTCCCCTGACTCACAATCATTCTAGGCTTCCATTGTACATGAAGAACAAAAGCATGCCATCTTTCGTGTATCGATACTCCATGAACTTGAATTTGAGCTAAGGAAAGAGTGTACCTCACTCGATCCTATTAGTGTACAACAGTCTTCATATGGTGCAATATTAGTATCATCCATCAACCAAAAAAATCTATGAACTGAAGATGTACCTTCATTACTTGGACCCATCAAAGCATTACACCACTCAACGATTAATTTTGCATCTGTCAAATTTGCACTGTCTTTATACTTTAACTCTTCTTGTACTAATGCTCGTTTCACGCATGCTCCTGTACCATCATACTCCCCCTTTCCATGTCCAGCCTCACAAAAGTTCTAGATATGTTGAACACCTATAATGACATGCATCTTGCACAACTAGTAGAACATGTGTGAGTTCTTGAATTGTGTTGCATAGTTATCAGACCATATTATATTTTGATCATATTCTATGCCCTTCTAAGCCAAACCACTCTAGAACATTTGGAAGCAACCTTGCATGAACTCTAGAGAATGTGTGTGATCATCTCTTATGTAAAAGTGCTACTCCCTCAATACCTTCCTTTGCTGATCTGTACTATCATATGCATGAACGAATGTTATGTGCACAAATATCAAAACTTGTGTGGAGTTGTAATACTGTGACTACACCTCATGTTGTAGCTGTAGAGTGTAGTTCTCTACAAATTCAACCATGGATACTATGCTTCCAACTGTAAAGGTGTCCTTGCATAGCTTGAACTATGTGTCCAGCCATCGAGCTCTATGGGTGTGCATTGCATACTCAGACAGTATACTGTCACGAAATATGTTCATAAATTGGTAAACTGGAATCTTCTCAATAACCAAATCACGCATTTTTTCTTGAGACCCATCTTTTTTAGTAAATGCCACTATTTTATACTTCCCGAACTCTACTAGTTTCTGTCCCACCTCATTTGTGCTTTCCATATGTTGACATACTAGCATACGCTAGAAGCCATGACAATGCTCGCATGAACCATCCAAGCATGTTGTCCTATAGAATATCTGGCCATCCTCTATTTTGCATAATTTTTTTGATAAGAACTCTCTTGAAGATTTTGGTGGGGCTTCTATGCCACAATCCTGCAAAACATCATTAGTATGTAAATCTAAACATATAGAACGATAAACATCATAATGGTTAGAAAACTCAATATGCAGTCTACAACAACAAGTAGTGTGTGTGTGATTTATCTTGACATAAAAAGGTTTAAGCATTTCAAAAAATATTTGAGAAATACGAATTTGAGGATAATCATTTTCAAATTTCTGAAAAAATTTGGTTTGAGTCATATCCAAAAAATGCTTTGGATGTGGCTCACGATTCCGACTACTGATTCTCCTTCTTACCACATCCCTTTGATTCAGAGACGACCTTGTGTTATTCTTCCAATACTCTTCAATTATTGTTCTCAAGGCTTGGACAACTTCTTTATCTTTCCGTGAAAGTCTCCCCGAGAATGCCCATAATTCATTTGTATCATTTCCCTCAATTCTTTGTTGCCTTTGAATGGCTCTTGATAAAGTTTTTCTACTAATTCTTGTTTTTTCACTAGTATTTTTAACTAGATGAGCTCTCTTTGTTTGATAGCTTACCAAAGTTGATGTAATGACACGTCAAGTGACATTACTATCCTTTGAGTGTGAGGTCTTACCCACACTCTCATAAGCATCCATTAGATTCTTCACAATAGTGTCTTCACTTGATGCATTCGATGTTCTCAACCCAAGAGTCTTCATGGTGTTCCTATACTTTACACCCCGCATCATTTCAACAAATAGTTGACATCTTGCACTATCGTTTAGCCTTTCAAAGAATTGTTCCCAAATCTTATCAGCATATCTTCTACAGGTGCGTCTTGAAATCTTACCTTCCATGTGCTACAAAATATCATCATCAATATTAATCAAATACTTTGGCTTTCTATGCAAAATTCTAGGTGGTGTTCTCCTAGGTACATACATCTCAACATTAGAAATTTCATCAATATTTAATTGAGGTGGGTTAGATTGCGTACCTTCGATCGAGGGTGGAGAAGAAGACATACCTTGAGGTTCACATGGGGATGATGGAATACCTTCTTCGTCGATTCTGAGTGATGATGTACTGTCAACTTGAGATGTGTTGGATGGTGTCCAACAATATTCAATTGCGGTACATGGTGTCCCTCCATATTCACTTGTGCTAGATGGTGTCCCTCCATATTCACTTGTGCTTAATGGTGTCCCTTCATATTCACTTGTCGTAGAGGGTGTGTCTCCAACTACAATATCTGAATCTGTCTTGCGACGATGCTTTTGCATTCGTGCTTGTTGTGCTACCAATTCTCATTCTCTTTTTGACAGTTGAGGTTCCTCTACAATCGGGTTGTTTTCATCAATCATTTCCAATTTATTCTTTTCATGATATGTCGCCACCCGAACTCTCTCCTTTTCTTTCAAGGTTTCCTTCTCTTCGTCTGTTAGTTTCCTCTTTGTCTTTTTCTTTGGCATGGCGGATAATTTTATCTGTACCATGGTAATGAGATGAATATTAGTTCCTGAGAAATGTTTCCATTGAATTTAATTGAAAAATATATGTTATTGAAGGCTTCATTTAAATAATACTTACAATCATCATGTATAAAATTTAACCTAGCATGTAGACAAATGTGTACAAATTATGGAAGCACTAGGCTGGCCAGAGCACATTCCTGACTAAAAGTGAATAACCATGATGGTGATTCTGAAAACTAATGAGTGTAATGGCATTTTGAGTGTTTTATAAGTTTGTGGTGTAGGATCACCTTGACAATCTATGCTTCCATTTTTAAATTTGATTCAATTTCGGGTATCTTCATGTTGTAAGAGGGTCATTAAAGGCATTTTCCATGTACCGGTTATATGAGCTTTTAAAGGTGGTTGTTTGTTAGTTATATGAATTGGGGGGAGTTTTTTGTCATTGAAAAAGGTTTAAACAACCTCCATTGGCTCGAAGGGAGGATTTTTGTTCATTTTGAAATCCATTTTTTTGATTAAAAAATGCTATTTTGCAGAAATTCACTGGTTTTCTTGCACTTTTGTGCACTTGTACACATCTATACAGCCTCCCCTTGATAGAAAAATAATATAGTATTTTAGGAAAATGTCTAAACTCTCTAATGCATCAGTTCTGAGGGCTTAACATTATGTTTGAAGGGAGCAATTGACAATTTTATGAAACTGCTCATTTCAAGCCAGTCAAGGGTTTGAGTAGGATTTAATAATGAAATGACCATCCCACCTAATGTTATGACTTTTTTCTTGGTGGGATGGCATGTAAATTGTTAGATTATGTTCTTTTATTGTTGAACATGCCTTGGAATGAAACTAATGACAATAGGATGGGGTTCTTAGCTCAAACAAGCACTTTTCCATGAGAATTTGAGAAACCAAGGAGTGATTTTGAAAAAGTGTTGAAGGAGTGGTCTATGTAATGAACTTTTGACCTTGTGTAGGGTATTTTGAAGATGTTTGATACTTTGGAATGGTCTGGGAAGGCCTGGGTATAGGATTTTCTATAAACCCTCCCTCTTTGCATTGAAAAATGGGGGTTATTGTATTGGAAGCCTAGTTGAGCGGTAAGGTCCTAAGACCTAGAAGTTATCTTGTTTTGAGACCTAATAAAATATTTTTTTGGGGTTTGGAAGTCTGGTGTGAAGATCTAAGGGTAGTTCCTTTGTAAAATTGGCCTACTTGGAGGCCTAAAATAGTGAAAAGGTCAGTTTTCTTAAAATTGTCCCAAAGGAGTCATGTGATGGGTTAAGGTATGTCTTGCAACTCTAAAATTGGTGCTACAATAATTCTTTTATTTTCTTGGTGTTTTGGAAAGTTTTGGAGTTAAGGGCCCAAAACTGGTTTTTCACAGTAACTAGATTCCAAGGGTGAAATGTGGGAAATAATGTTTCTGTTTGTTGTCTAGCTTGGAGGAGTGTTGGGATTGGTCCATTATGCCTTTTTAATCTTCTTAGATGCCTCTTGAAGGAAATTTGACATCTTCAATGGTTTTGGGTCCTCTAACTTTGCATAAAAAATGAGTATCACAGTTTGAAGTGTGTGCATGGTTTGGGAGATACATGTGACAATTTACAGATGCTTGGCTACTAGTAATGTGGATAGTGAAAAAAGGAACTAATTTTATGTGCAAGGGAAGACTTGTGAAAGGTTTCATTTTTGTTGTACTAACTCAAGCAAAGATTTATTAAGCAAATAATGTTTTGGTTGTGCCTTAAGAATTATAGTTTGTGTTTGTAAACAATGGTGCCATTATGGAATATTTAAGACAACTTGTGAATAACATAATCATTGGTTGATGTTTTGAGGAACCTAGTTGATTGTAATAAGTTATTTTCAAGATTTTCAAGGTGTTTTGAAAGTCCTTAAGGAATTGGGAACTCTTAATGCTAATTTGAGTATACGAATCAAATGTTTTGTGAAGGGAAATATAGTTGAATAAGTGTGTCAAGAAAGGTGTTGATTTCTTCCTTTGTACTGCATCAGTTTGTGCAGAGGTATTGGAAGGTGTTTGGACCCTTCAGAGGAATGGGAGAGGCTTGGAGTTGTCTTAAAGGATGAATTTTCATGAATGGTTCTGAGTTTCTAATCAGCTTTATCCTATGTTACAATCAATTTTATGATGGCTAATCTATTTTTTTGAGTCTGAAAAAGAGTTGAAACCAAGTTCTAATGTTTTGATGAAAAGATGATTGAGTTTGTTTGTTGATCTTCTTCAATTTAAGTTAGGGTCATAAGTACCCTTGATGATTTGTGGATCCTAGTAGATGCTCTGCATCAAGATTAAAATGGTAATTCAAAAGTGTATATAATTGTGTATATAATGGTAATTTAAAATGTGCATTGATAACCTAAGGTTATAATGACAAACAAAAATGAAATCAAGCCATAATAGAATGAAATAAAATGTGTAAAGACTTCACATACCTTAAGAACCAAACTTTCAAATGGAGGAGCTCAACCCAATTATGTAGCCTTAGTTTCCTCTTTCTTTAAACTCCACAACAATTTGACTTGTTCAAAAGCTTGTTCCCTTCCACACTTCAATTGTATATCAATTTTCAATGGAATTCAAACTTCAATTGATATTATATGTCTTTCAATGTGGAAACTCCGCTATTTCATGCAAAGGTGGTAAAAAGATCATGGAAAAGGTGATGGAATGTGAAAAAGATGCTTGCACACTTCACAACATCATCAAAAAGCTATTTTTTGTCAGAGCACACACAAAACCAGGGGAATATGCAAACTGTGGGCCTTCAAATCACAGGTATATAGAGTTTTTTACCGTTTTAGTGGACTAAAAAATGCTCTCGCAATATAACACGAGCGCGTTATGTGAAATTTGGTTTTCTTAGTATATAGAGATGGAGAGAGGGGGAGAGTGGGAGAGAGGGAGATAGAGAGGGAGATAGAGAGGGAGGGAGAGAGGGGGAGAGTGGGAGAGAGGGAGATAGAGAGGGAGATGGGGAGAGGAGGGAGAGGGGAGAGCAAGAGAGGGAGAAGGGAGAAGCAAAGAGTGGGAGAGTAGGAGGGAGAGAGAGGGGGGACGCTGGGAGGCCAGGAGAGGGTGAGAGGGGAGAAAGATAGAGGGAGAGAGTGGAGAGAGGGAAGCAGAGTGGGACAAAGAGAGAGTGGGAGGGAGAGAGGGTGAGAGGAGAAATATAGAGGAGAGAGTGGGGAGAGTGGTAGAAGTGGGGAGAAAGAGAGGAGAGAGAGTGGGGAGAGGAGAAAGAGAGTGGGAGGAGAGAGGGGAGAGGAGATAGAGAGGGAGGGAGAGAGGGTGAGAGTGGGAGAAAGATAGAGTGGGAGAGAGGGGGAGAGTGGGAAAAAGAGAGAGTGGGAGGGAGAGAGGGAGGGAGAGAGGGTGAGAGTTGGAGAAAGATAGAGTGGGGGAGAGTGGGACAAAGAGAGAGTGGGAGGGAGAGAGGGGGAGAGTGGGAGA
>CM021106.1:252572973-252616946 GCA_007115665.2 Sequoiadendron giganteum | reverse complement strand
AAAACCGTCCTCTAGTGAGAACCACCATGGTGGAACTTTGGGCAAGTACTATGATGAAAACCTATAAAATAGGAATCATGAGTAGATTGAGCATCTATATGTACCATTTTAGATGGAAGCAACTCATCCCCTTCATGATAAATCCAACATTCTCCATCCAATTTGTCTTTACTAGGATCTTCCACAATATCTTGATCTTGACAAAGGTTTGGCATACACTTTAACCTTTCTCATGACAAAAAGAATCTTCACATGGTCTTTACCATTTTATCTCATGCAGTCTCATTGTCTATTTCTAGCATTTGCATGATAAAAAAATTTGTTGAAAATATTTGCATGCTTATCAATTTGGTCATGAAGCATGAAACATTGCTAGACACTAGGGGTAGGTTCTTGAACTTGTTTTTGAATAACTCTTGATCCATGTCTAATATCTCACAACGTGAGATCAGCATCGTGATCTAGGAAACATGGCATTAACATCCTGATATAGGTATCATTTCTTCTCAAAAAATCTAAAAACATCAAAAACTTTTACAAAGTCTTCAAAAAATCTCCAAAAACATTCATAAAAATTGTAGAGTTCAATACCCTCCAAAAACATTCAAAAATTATAAAGTTCAAAAATCCCAAAAATAATTCAACATTTGTAAAGCCAAAATCTCAAAAACATCCAAAAATTTGTAAAGTAAAATTCTTAAAAACATCCAAATCATCTTGAAATCCAAAAACATTTATAACATTTCAAAATCTCAAAAACATCTAGATCAATCAAAACCCCTAAACAGGTCTAAAAAGTCAAAAATTCAAAAACACTTGTTGAACTATGTTGTCTTTGTGCTTACATAGGCAAGTCCATCATCAATGAGCCGCAGAGGCATTGGGTCAGTCCTTTAGGAGTCCATCATAATAAACTAACAATTTAAAGTGTCCATATCTCATCAATAAACGATCAAGAGTCAGTTGAACTACATTGTCTCTATGCTTACGTAGGCAAGGCCGTCATTGATGAGCCCTTAAGGCACTAGTTCAGTCCCTTTTAGGTCCTATTCTTACCCTTGGAAAACATTCAAAAACCCAAAACAAACTCAAATAACGTGCAAAACTTTAAACATTCAAATAATGGAAAATCCAGGGTTCGGGCCCTAGCTCGGTTGGCTAAATCTTTCCTATTGCAGGAGGTTGGTCATGAGGTCTAGTCTCCCCCACCCTCGTGGTACCGGAGGGCATGTCACGCCAGTGCCGCTGGTCATGTTAAAAATTTTACCAAGCGCACTGCAGTTTATAGGGGGTCGTGCTACCCAATTCCTGTAGTCTAATAAATAAAAATAAAAATAAATGGAAAATCCTGAAACCCTCAAAACAGCAAAAACATTAAAATATTCCAAAAAAGATCAAAACCACCCATCTCATCTCACTCTCACTCCTAATAATTTTAATTCATAATAAATTGATCATCATTCCCACCCTTCAGTGAAGAAAACAAAAATAAGTGCAATAGTTCAAAAAAAAAAAAAATTAATGACACAAATCATGAAGTTAAGGTTAATCTTCGAACACTTTAATTAATTTTATATCAACTGCCTAATTATTTTAACACAGAATCATTATCCAATGAATTTCCTATGATATATCATTCTGACAATGGGGATATATTTCAGATATCACCTAAGAACAATTAAAAATATTTTTGGTAATACATATAAATAACATTGATTGCTTGTTCATTTTAATATTTTCCTTTGATTTATCTTATTGGTCCATCTCAATGATCTCTCAATGATCTCTCAATGATTTCTATCAAAAGGATTTAGAGAGAAAGGAATTGGGCATTGGTCATTGCTTTCATTTGATATACTTGTTAGATATTCTTGTATCACAACCTCGGGAAATACTTATCTTGCATGTGTCAGGATAGTCTCAAGTAAAAAAATGGCTACGACATATCACGTTCTTCATACCTTTTATGTATTAGTCTCCTTACTTTGATAGATCATTCTTTCACATGGTCAAAAATGGTTTTCATATGTCAGGTATGAACAAGGATACTCTTGTCTATTTGTAGAATCAAAGTCGATCGCATTAGATACAATGTTACCTTGGTTCTTCATACCTTGGTGCATCATCTATTTTCTATATCAAAAATAATGATTTTTATGATGAATTAAAATAAATTCCTAAGAAGCAAAGAAATTCCATCTCTCTTGTCACCATATCCAATAAAATCTCAAAATAATTATAGATTTGTTAGAATTATTAATCAACATAAATAAAAGGCTAATTAAGGAACCATCTCATTTTATCCATATTCTATTTGATTCTTATAGCATCCAAGTACCATGACATAACAAAAATAAAAAAGTGCATCCATCCTACATCCGTAAATCGTCAGCATTTTATAACATACATCCTACATACACATAATATGTCACATAAAAATACAAAAATAAATGCATCCATATCATCCATAACATAAGCATCATTTACATATACATTTGCATCACATCATATCATAAGAATAATAAATACATCACAAAGTGCATACAGGAATCCATAATAGATCATAAGGCATCCATCACATGACATCATGAGTATAAATAACACATCATATCATGGTCACATCAAAAGAAATTTCATCTATATCAAAATCATCAATATCATGATACAAGTCAAGTATGTGATATACGTCAAAATCTATAAACAAGGCTATCAAAAATGAGCTCATAAATGAATATACATCAACATTCAAGATATATTAAAAATGTGGTTGTATAGAAGAGTTATCTTTTTCTTTTCCAATCCTCCTAATGGTGGCTACCTAAGGGGCTTCCTCTATTTGACTGCCCTACTAATGATCCGCCTGTTAAACCGCTTGATTCTACCCCACTCTTGTGAGAAAATTTTGGTTTCTTTCGATGCCGCAACACCTCTCAATGGTACAAGGTCCTATAATATGATGCCTTGGACATGGCCTAGTTGTATAAGGTGGCTAAAACCATCCCTATGCAAAGCTAGCCTCCAAATGTTGTCAGCGACCCATCTCCTGGGCCAACTATATTTCTACCAGTTGACATTGTGGGTGCTCTTGGTCTCTCTCCTACCAATATCTCTCAACTCTAGTATAATCTCACTCCTAGTGAGCAGTGTCTCTCTCTTGTATCATGGTGTCCTTCTTTGTTTTCCTCTATTGGAGGAGAGCCCTTGAGTGCCTATTGTACCTATCGTGGCTATACTAGGGGAGGTTGTTGAGGCGGCTATTAAGGAGGCTATTGAGGTACCTGTTCAATATGCCTAGCCTATCTTGAAACCTATTTGGGAACCTGTCCCCTACCTCTACCCTACCCTCTACCATTTCCTCCACCATCTACCCCTATTGGGTCCATTAATTTGACGGGTGGATGTTGCACAAACCATGTGTCGTACATTGAGGACATCTTGGGATCATCTACACCCCTCACATAAGCCCATGGTAGGGGATATAGCTATGTAAAGTCATCAATCGCTAATTGGGAAACCATTTGAGGCCCCCAAGCTATGATCTCCCTAGAAGAATGTGCAAAAATGGCCCTGTAAGTAGGTGCCATGACATCCTGTGGGTCAGCAAATTGTTTGACCACTTTTTCAGGAAGGTACCTCTCTGTAACATGAATCTGGTGGCCCATAAGCCACTATGTCTATCTAGCATAAAATAACTAATCCTATTCATCATCCCATGGTTGAGCCCATAGCCATGGTCTCCACCTGAATATTGTCATGTCATCTAGGACTCTCCTCCAATAGGCTATCACTACCACTCCTATGTGGTGGAGTGTGATCATTCCTACATACCTGTACACCATTGGATCATCCTCATCCACATCTCTTAGAGAAATCACTATACGAAGCACAACAATGTTCTCCCAAGCCTAGATATGTAATAGTGTAACTCCAATGGATAGGTTGTCTCCTCATAGGTAAACCACCTTATGCATGTCATGGTATAGGTGTGTTAATATAACTAGACCACATGTGTATGTGTGCACCTCATCCACCATAGCATCTAGGACCACACCCCAACTGACACTGAATCCTCATTTGCGCCTATCAAGAATCAAGACTCCCATGATCAGTCCTACAATAACCAAGGTCAAATCACTGACACACCCACCATGTCACCACAAGTCAATCTAGTAGCTCTCTACCTCTAGTGCCCTAGATTGTAGTACTTTAAACATGGCCTCCAAGCTGAGGTATATAATGTAAATAACTCTATATCCATGAATAGTCACTCGTAGGATGCGCCAAACATCCTTGAGGGTAATCATCACCTTGCTGATAGGTAGATAGAAATATGATGTCCCAGAATGCCATATCTCCACTAGTCTAGCCATCATCACAAGGTGGGTCTTGATCTCAAGCATTTATGTGATGTAATATAAACCAATGGCACCCAAGAACTCATCATCCTCATCCTCGAGTCTACTCAATCATGATAAAATCTCAAGTATTCACTCACAAGAAAGCAATGGTTGAAAGCTCTCCTACACATACAACACACACAACATCAAATTTAAAAAAAAAATAGAAAATTTCCTAAGTCTGAAACCCTATAAAATCAAGTGTGGTCCTTTAAAAAAGTGTGTCACGGTGTCATGTTTGTGGTTGTTATGCTATTCATCAAGTGGGTCACTAAAATACAAGTGCGCAGTGGTTTCTCAAGTTCATGTCATTTTTTGTCAAGTGCACTAGTCTGAAAGTTTCCAAGTGTGTTGTGTCAAAAACAAGTGTTTGTGTGTGTGTGTTTGCGAGTGTGTTGAAGTATATCTAAACCCTAGTGTTGTTGCTCTAGAGCAACACTACATTGTAAGTGTATCATTGGACCTTACAAGTGTGTCACTGATTATAACAATTGCATCACTGAAATAGCGATGCATTTATTCCCCATATTTAACTATACCTTTAGCTACATAAAAAATTGTGCAATAAAATTTTGTCAAGGTACATACCAATGGTCTTGCGTCAACTGGCCGCTACAACTCATAGACTCAATCTATGTGATGTAGGGGAAGCACATGATCTGCCATTCTGTAAGTTGCACTGTGAGGTCTCTCTCAAAATCACTCTAAGATATCCAGATTTGTCAAACTCAAGTGTGAAAATGAGCTTTAAAAGGACCCCAAACCTCTATATATGCATGGAAAATTAGGGTTTTTGACCTGAGTGTAGAGTGTAAGTGTAATAACCCATCCTAAATTATTACTTAATTAATATTATTGTAAATGACATATGAATATATTCAAATTAAAAATACATAAATAAGTAACTATAGTCAATCATAGCAACACATGTCCAATTAAAATGAGTCAAAATTTGTATATTCAATTCAAATGTCAAATTACAATACTCAATTTTGACTTGGCTCATAAGGCCACAAATTCATTACATTGTAAAAACTTTACATCAAGGTAGATCAAGGTTATATGATAGACTAAATAGTCTTGTGTACATCTAAGGTTCCTCTTGATGCTTTCCTCCACTGGTGGACGAGAACATGGTTAAAGTGATTTACCACCCAACCACAAAGCTTATGCTTCCCTAGAATTCTTTCAACTTGAAGAATACCCAACCTTCCATGGAAATTTTAGCAAGAGAACAATCTGCAAGGTGGAATCTGGAGTGTTCCCATACATCACCATGAAATTTCTATCTACATGTTAGAAAATAAAATACAAGAGCTATGCTAGGAATGGCAGAGGGTGTTATCACATAGTCTATACATAAAATATTAACTATATTGCTTGGCCAAGCATAATAACTTTTTTGTAACAACAAACAATATTTTTTGGTAAAGCAAACCAATACTCTTTGAACTCCATTTTGGAACCCATCCCAAAAGGTAACCTTCTACTACACAATATTTCATAATAGTTATCTTCCTTCTAGCAGCATCTCCCCTGAGGTGCTCTAATCTACTTAGGTATCATTGTTCTATTCAAGCAAAAGAATATTCTTCTCACATATTTCTACAGAAAAGAAAATCAAATTACTAATATCCTTACTAAGTAGAAATCAGAACAATGATTCAAATTGAAATGTACATTACATTATTCAGCCATATCATTCACATCACCCATGATTACTTTCAATATAAATCATTATTTATTTGAGAATAAACTAAGTAAGAAACAAAAGAAGGTATGTCGCAAGTATGTGTATGTACATAAATGAAGTCTATGTGCATACATATATGTGCCTACTTAAGTTATTGATTTGTGCATTTATTCTGAAATAAAACCATTAAATCAGATTTCTATCATTTAATAGCATTTCATTTTGACATTTTCATTTGTTAGATATTCAAGAAATAATTGAATCCAAGATAAATTTATATTAATAGTTTTTCACATACTATTGTTCCATTTGTATCATACTCATTGTATTATTCAATTATGTTTACATATGGTCACTTTTACTATTTATAACAGAACATTACTATTTCTAACTAAATAGCTACAGAACAAGTTGTTTCATGTAGAACATTCATGGTTTACAACTAAACAATGTTGGTTCAACTAAACAGTTACTGAACAAGAATTGTTTCAGCTACACTTTCACTTTTACAACATAATGATGTCATTTATAGCAGAACATTCATTGTTTACAATATTACAATGTTGTTTCAGCTAAACAATTATTGTTTATGACAAAACAATGTTATTTTCAATAGAACATTCATTGTTTACAATATTACAATGTTGTTTTAGCTAAATAGTTACAGCTTATGACAAAACAATGTCGTTTCCAACAAAATATTCACTGTTTATAATAATACAATATTGTTTCCAGCTAAACAGTTACAGTTTATGATAAAACAATGTTATTTCCAACAAAACATTCACTATTTTCAATAATACAATGTTGTTTCCAGCTAATAGTTACAGTTCAATTCCAAGTTTCCATTATTTCATTGTTCCAAGTTCTTATCATTCTAAAAACAATTGTATTTAAAATACAAATATAAAAATAACCAAATGAAGCTACTAATGGTTGATGAAGGTAAAATATTTTGAACAACAAGCTCTCCATTTATCAACAATAATAACATGATCAAAACCTTGGGATATTTCTTCACCATGCTCAGGTTGAAGAACCCTCATTCAAGTCTAACAGATTATAACCTTGTCATTTAATGAATGACTAACATTTGTTTGACTATCATTGTAGTTCATGGTAGCCGAGGACCAAACCATATAGTTGACCCGCAGCCTAGGTATGTTTTCCCCAAGGACAATAGGGAAAATCATTCAAAAGAATGATAGTTTTATTCCCATACATGGAAGCTTATTACTGGGACAAATTAAATGTTATCATTGCATCAAAGTAAGATTTCATGACTACAAGAATAACAAATAAATAATCTACAACTTGGCGGACATAGGCCCACCATTGCTCATAGCGATGAAGCATCACAATATAGCACAAAACCCATTGGCCTATGGTTGATAGGGTTGATGGTTCATGCTCCCTAGGGAGACCATCGAATGTTTTCCATTACAAAAAAATCACAACATAAATCTTTGTAAAGGCTTGTGGCCTACCCAAAAGGGTGATGATAATTTAGAAAAATTGTTACTTATATGTCACTGGCATATCAGCTTACCCGATAGCCATGTGACAGGGTGAATAGGGAGACATGCAATCAATGCACAAGGAAAGAATGGTGACACTAAATACTTATAGAATAAATCATGATCAGCTTTCAAGCCTTGGATAAACATGCATAAAACAATACCGTCAAGGATGGGCCAACATGACCAAGCCCCAATCAGTAGCCTTATCACATTCGATTTGATAAAAATAATAAATCGATAACAATACTTCATTCAAATCTATGGAAATCGACAGCATATTATTTAGTCTGGGCATTAATATTATACAAAACAATAAAAGAATGCAACATTTTTATGCAAAATCACCAAATACCTCTGTATTATGAGGTTGTTTCCTTCAACTTTTTTTCCCATAGTGCAAGTCCACTGCTCATTCTTCTCCATTTGGATTTGGTGATCATCTCCCAAAGAATGCCAACCTTCCCTGATTTTCTTACCTCCCGCTATGGGGCCGATTTCGAATGGTAGTGGGCATTAATGTCTTAGCCGCCCCATTCTGTCAAATTTAAATTATTTCCTTAATTTCGAAGGCAATCCACTATTGTGTTAGATCTTTCTCATGATTCTTTTTAATTTTTTTCAGTTCGATAATTATAATATCAGTTTTGAATTCAATTCAAAGATATGTATGTATGTATGTATATATATATATTCACATATATATACTTACATGTGTATATATATAGATTATTTGTTTGAAGAGGTTTGTGTGTTCCTTATGCCAACATTTAACTAAATAAAATAACTTTTATTTCATTTCAAGCATCAATACATATAAACACAAAGGGACTTTTACTTAATTTCATATAATGAAATTCTTATCCTTTTTTAATCATACTTTAGAATTGTGTACTATCATTTTCCTTAAATTCTCAAAACACAAAAATTAAAGTAAACAATTTAAACATGAAGTCATGGGTTTACTTTTTCTAAAATCCATTAATTTTAAATCATTGGAACAATTCAATTCATGCAATTTTGTTCTTCTATATGCCAAAAAGTTCAAATGCAAGTCATCATGCCATTTGTGGTGTGTGCATCTAGATTCCATCTAGCTTATAGTTAAATCTAGCTAAACAATCGTACTTCAACCATGCTCTCATCCTTCAACCTGTCACCCTACAACTACACACACTTGCACTTGCAAAATTCACCAGTAACGTTCAATTCTTGATAACATATAAGATAATTTAAAAAGATCACATAGTCAACATCAGTCAACTTCTTTCAATCTATTTCAAAAAATTCAAAATTTCCATGTAATATATTGAATTTCTTCAATAATTCAATTTACCATATTATAATTTAAAATGCAATAAATTTGGGTTATGATAGTAAGCCTAGGGTTTTGATCCTGCATCTCTTCTTTTGAGTTTTACAGCTTGTTATAAGTGTTCTAGCAATGTCTTGAGCATTATTTTTCATTCTTTTTGCAGCTGAACTAATCTCATAGCCATGTCATGAGCCTGATCAAAAATCATTTTTTTTGCATGGACTCTCAAGGGGGTAGTATACCAGTATTCATTCCTTCATCTGGGGCATAGTGGGGCATTAGAAAAAATCAAGTGAAATTATAATTTTGACTCAATCAGCTTCAGTTCTTTGAAACAACGCAATGAGTGCATTGCTTCAAAGAGGGGTAGAATTTAGACACTTAAAGTTGTCCTGATAATATTGCATACTTTATTTCTCGTACTAACACCATTTCTAGTCTATTTCACATAATTTTTCCATTTAATTAAATATTGTCAATTATTTGGTTAAATTTATCTTTTCTCATATTAATTAAATAAATCAAATTTATTTAGTTAATTCATTATTCTCCATATTAATTTCATTCTCACTTTATTAAATAATTCAAATTTATTTGAATAATTATCATCTTTCACACATTGATTAAATAATTCATTATTATTTAATTAAATCCTTTCTCTCATTCATTTTCACAATTAAATGATTTTAATTCATTGTTTAATTGACTAATTCCTTTCCAAATCCACCAACTTTTCCCACTTGCATAATGAGTATTCCCTTGGAGTATTCCATTTTCAAATTCAAATATTTCCCCTCAAATGGAAATATCTCCAACATTCCTCCAACAGAATTCCAAAAAATTAGGGAACTGGTTGAGTCTCTCATGGATCCTAAGCCCTTGATTCAATCTTTGATCCATGTCTTATGGATTGAAAACCATTTGATTTGTCCTTGATCCATGCTCATTCCTCTCATTTGATTTCATCAATTCATTAGTCTTTTTAATCTTCACCATTGATTTTCATTTCAAAAATCTATAAATAGTGAGCATTTTTCCATAATAATTATCCACAAGCTTTGAGTAAACTTACTATCTTGAATTGAATCTCCAATTTGATCAATTTGAGTGCACTTGTAAGTCATTTGAGTTCATTTCTTCATTAATTGTCATCAATTTCTTTGCATATCATGGATTTTTTATAGATTATAGTACTCCACATCCATGAAGGACATAATCCCACAATGGGATTGAGGTTTGCATACTTAGTTAGCTTTCGATTTGGTCTTTATTTCAATATTTCATGTTTTGAAAGTTAATTCATTTTGTAAAAAAAATCATTGAGAATTGTATGTTTGATCAAGATCATAATCTTTATTATTTTAGTCCAATTTGATGTTATATGATCATTAATTCTTATACATTCACAGTATCAGGGAATTTGTGATCCAAGTTTCATATCATTTTTGTTACCAAAAAGGTGTTTTTGATAGTGACAGTGTTGTTTCTATGAAGATGCTCATATATGTGTAAAGGATGGCTCTAGATTTCTCTACATTTGTAGATATGGTTATACAGTTCAAAAGATAAGTTTAGTATGGTTTGAAGTTGTTATATCTTGAGTTTCATATCATTAATCCTTAAGTAGAGAAAGTTATAGTTGACATAGTGCGGGACTATGTTGTCTAATGATTGGTTTGAGTATTTGTTGGCTTGTGCCAACTTGTTGGTGTATGAGGATATGAAAGGAATTAATTTGAGTGTTCTTGAATATCATGTAATATTTTATGTTGCTTTGTAAGGTGTTTTTGTCTTCTTTGGAACAAGTTGTGGTCTAGAATTAATGTTTTTATTGGGTTATGTTTTTTCCTAGCCAACTATGGTATATTAGTGATGTGTACCGCAAGTTCAAGGTTGTGCAGATTCTATGGAGTATTTGAAGGTGTTGCATGGGTCATGCCAACTTTTCTAAGAGAAGTAGAAGTAATTTTTTATCTTTCATGTCTACCGCCAATGTTGTTAAAGCCGACATGTTGCAAGTTTCATGTGTTCTTGGTTAAGGTCGACCAAAAGTTTGCAAATGTTTTCCATTGAAGACTAAATGTGTGAAGAATGTTTAGGACCAATTTAATTGTGTTTTGGAATTTGCAAGGCATGTTCCTCCTCTTGGTGTTGCCTATAGTCCTTTTGGGTCTCACCCTCTACACGTTTCATATTATTTTTTGATCTTTGGCCTACTTGTAAATGCAATATTATTATTGTTGTACGTTGAAATGTAATGTAATTAAAGTAATATCATGTATAAATTGTAAACCTATTTGATCTAGGTTGTGGTGTGGTCTATGGATTTGTAATGCATTATGATAATTGTGTAAGAAACTAAAAGAGAAAGAGAAGAAGTAATAGATCTTGTCCGGATTTGATTTGATCATATTTTTGTGATAGAAGGGAAGTGAATAAGTGGACTTTATTGTTTACTAGAGGAAGTGAGCCAAAGGAAAGACTTCTTGAATGTTGAAAGTTGTGAGCTAGTAAATTACAAAGAAGATAATTGCAGAAAGTGACAAAGTAGAATTGCAATCATCAAAAGAGAGGTGAAAAAGAATAATTTCAATCATCAAAAGGAGAGCTTAACTGTCAGTTTTAGGTAGTGGAAGGACTTTCATTCTATAATATTTTTTTTTATTGTATTAGGGATTATTTGCTTCCTTGGGTTGTATCCCAAAAACAAAGCCTCTAGGGATTTGCAGCTTCCTTGGGATTGACTCTAAAACCCTTTTAAGGGAGTAGTAGCTTCCTCGGGTTATAGCCCTAAAACAAAGTTGTAACTATTATTCATTTGTGAGGCTAGATTATGACAATAGCTCCTAGCAACATTTGTCACTGTGGTTTTTCCCCTTTGTGGTTTTTCACGTACATCTAGTGTTGTGTTGTGTTATACATTATGTTCTTCTTTCATGTTCATGTTTATGTTGTAGAGTTATAGTTTTTCTTTGTTTCAGAGGGTTTGATATTTTATAGAATACTAACTCACCCCCCTTCTTAGTATTTTGGTGTGTTTTCAACAAACATTTTAACCATTTAAGATATGAATACTCGTAAAATACTCATATATGTTGATCTTGATAAGGCTATGATGGTATAAAAAATGTCATCAAAAATTACATACAATGTCATAAGTCCAATCTATTGTCTCTCAAACTTCAAAATATCATCAATACTTATAGCCATACAAATAGAATTATCAATGTGTCATGTAAAAGAATAAAAAGTGTCTTCATCTATGAAGCAAACACGATTGTTCAAATATTTGGCCTTTCTTCACCCGACTAGAAACTAAACCTAAATCCCTTATATTAGTTTTCTTGCATCATTTTGATCTTGTGAACCCCTCACTATTTTGTAGCTCAACCTATTTATACAAATTATAAAATTAGATACTATGCCAAACTCTATAACTAAAAAATATTATTTTAAAATGATATAAAAAATTATAAACACACTTACAACATACCAATAATCTAGTTGTTCTTACGTATGATACTCAACATCATCAAGAGAGGTTTTTCCTTAGATAGGATTATTTACATCAATCTATAGCATAACCAAGACATATTTATCAAGTGTTTCCACATACCTAATGATATCAATTGAGACAAAATAATTATTATTAAAAATATATGTTCATACTCATACATGTGTTTGGGACATTGAGGATGAAATTGGAGTAGTAACACCAACATCCAAATTTTCCTATATACCAAGAGGTGTGATAGCTAAATTCATCAACTAAACAAATAATAATAGATCAAACTCAAAAACAAAAATACTCAAACAATAAATTTATATTTTACAAAATTAAAAAATTTAAATGTGTTATACATACCTTAGTAAATTCAATGTCACGACCATACCTATGAACATCCATGCTAGATGGTGATCCAATTCCCACCTTTTCAACAAAAAAAATAAATTCAAATATTCAATATTATTATAAATATAAATTGTTATTTCATTTTGATATACTATAATTTTACCTCTAAAACATATGCAACTATACAACTTGGTGGGATGGCCAATGTCATACTACCATGTGATATTGCACCCAAAAATGTATAATATATGCATAATTTTAATTCAATTTTATACTTAAAAATCAATTTAAATTTTAAAATTTGAAGTATAAAATATAATGTTATAAATTCATATGAAAATACTTGTATGTGATCAGGAAACAAATCATTTAGTAGATCATCATTCATCACCATATTATCTGATGCACAAACTCATACTAATAGATCGCCCTCTATACTACCAAAACATCTAAGATGATAATGAGTACAGTCATGGGAGGTGGCACCCTCTATACCCTTTAGATCATTGTCTCTTCCAAAGAATAGATTATAACAGTTCAAGCATAGGTGATAGTGAGGAGCATTAGAACTAAATGGTCATTTTTTGAGATCATCTGCTAAAGAAAAATATTGGTATATCTACATGTCATTATTTATAAGTGTGTCTATGAGGCTACCAATTGTATGGAGAGTATGCACCTCCATAGTCTCCTTGATGACTAATGGAACCATCACATTATGAATAGGTTTTTATGATAGTGGCATTTTTTGATAGTTTTCTTCTCAACAAGATCCTAGTCTATCTTAGGTGGAGCTTCAACATCTACCTTGAAACTCCCTCATATCAAAATAATTGAAAATTTCATGAAGAACAAACTCAATAATTTTTTCTAGAAAATATAATGGAAATGCATGGTTATTACATGGAGATTGGTCAAATACCATATAGGTAATCCCACAATAATGAGTCCCACCTTTGAGAAAAATTAGGACATTGATATCAACATTTTTAACTAAAACTTCACTTTCTAAGACTTATAGAAGCTAAATCATTAAGAATTTTGTGTATTAAGTATTGTAAAATTTAAAGGATTACATAGTCTTCAGTTGGGTAGACCACATAGGGTCATATATATAGAGTAAAATATAAATCATTTTAAAGAAAACCAAACTATGTAGTGTTTAGCTACTAGCTTTGTTTAGATACATTTACCATTACATGATAATTGGACATAATTTAATTGTTTACAATAATTTGTTAACATAATAAAATAAAACCATTTTTTAGAATATTATATACTTCTTCTTTGATATTCTACTCCATTTCTCACTATTATCTTGGTGGAATTATGTCTGATATGCTCTTGTGGTGGAGGTTTACCTCTTTTTCCTATGTCACTTTTAGGTGTTTTATTGTTTTCCTTTTGAAATTCAAAATAGAACCTCATGAATAGAGTATCAGCTTCATTGAGATGCCAAAGTATTCCAACTTTAACCTCTATCCTATTGAAATCCACACCTCCTTCCTTTAACAGCTTCACAAGTTTTTCCTTTGAGTTCTCCATAGTGGTTGTCACCTACACAACAATATTGTGAAACATGACTCTTCTAAAAGACTCGATAAGTACCCTCCCAGTACCCTGAAAAATATCCTCATTTCTAGCCTTCCATATTTCCCATAAGATATTGGATGATAAAATAATCCAAAACAAATTATATTCCATACATAATCTTCTACAAAATCAAAGAGAATCTCCTGCTAATTTATCTTACTTTTCTCCCCCATCCCATAAGGTTAGCCAAAAACATGTTCCAAATCTCTTTTGCAAACAAAAATTTATAAAATATATGTCTAATTCTTTTAGGTTGTTTACTTACAGAACATATGCTCAAAACTGAAGAGGAAAGCTTAAAAGGAAGTTTTTGCAACATAAGTAACAGTTTGAGCTATACTCTCACACAAATAGAAGCAGGTTTGATCCATATGGAAAGGCTATGAAACAGGAAAACCTAACATTCAGGCACAAAGATCATATTGAAGACTACTGGGCTAACTGTTGAGATGAGTTTGAAGCAATAAGCAGAAGATTCTCTAGGTTGCCCTTGAAATCAATCAGATTGTACAGAATTGCAGAGGTGCCTGATCAGGTGCAAGAGGGTGATGCAGACCCACTCCAGCACCATGATTTTAAACCATACAAGAACAAGCCCTTACCTCCAATCAACTAGTCAGAGGAGGAGATAAAAGACTTGGATCAAGTTATTGTGCTAGTCAAGACGTACTCCAGGATATGGGTGAAACACAAGGTATTGGAGCTAGAGGTTGATGGGACCAAGCTCACTTATGACTTGATGGGGGATCTAGAATCCCAATCTGAAGAGGGGCAGGGATTGAGAAGGACAACACTACTGAGCCCCAAAATGAGGAGGAGGGTAGTCCCCTCAAGATGAAGAGAAGAACTAGGAGCTAGGAAAAAATTAAGCCTGCTAAGAAGCAATCTCCCAAGGCAAAGAAGGCTCCAAGAGTTGGTGTTACAATTGAAGGAGGGGAGACTTCACAGCCAGCTAAGAAGAGAAAGTTGGTCACAGAAAAACAAAAGGGTGCCAAGGCAAGGAAAGGTGATGTTTCTGCTGATGCTCCTTCTTCAGCAAGGGCTATTGATGTAGAGATTTCTGGGGAAAAGCCCCAAGATTATGTAAGAAGAAATTCCCCAAAGCACAAAGTATCTCCAGTAAAAGAAATGAAAACTATAGAAGAAAAGGTGTAGAATGAAGAGGAACCTACTAATGATGTCGAGGAGAGAACAGTTACAGAAATAATTCTCTTCCTCTTTCTCCTCCCAATACACAAATTTTAGAGGAAGTTTCCCATGAAGAATGAAATATACCAAATGATCTGGGGCATCATGAAGCTGAAGACAAAGAAATTTCTACTCCTCACAGTGGAGAATGGAGGAAATTTGTACAAGAGATGAACCAATCTACCTCTAAAGTAGAGAGAAAGAATGTGGAATCTGGGGTGGTACAATAAAATCCACCTAAGTCTCTAAAAAAGGTAATAATTGAGGAATTGAGAGACCATTCGGAGGAAGAAGAAAATAAGGAGGAAGTTGTTGACAGTCCTCACCCACATAAAGATGGATAAGAAGACCAACCAAAGATAGAAAAGAATGTTGAAGAAAATGTGGTTGATAGTCCAAATAAGGAGATAGATATGGAGGGATCCACTATCCCTAAATGGCTATAGAAAAGGCTTAGCAAGAAGCCAATAATCATGCAGGAAGAAAATCCTAGTTGGGACAAGCTTCTAGAATAGTGGGGGCAACCTAAGCAGAGGGAAAGGGCAAGAACTATCTCTAGGATTTTGTAAGATGAATCTAATAATAGAGTTATCCATGTCGCGGTACCTACAAATGATAATTTCAAGGATGAGGTAAGGCATTAATATTCTAAAGTACAAACTATTAATTTAGAGCCAACCACCAAGGAGCAAGAAAAGGAAGAATTCCAAGAATCTTCTCAGGCTATTCTGAGGAGATTGGACAGAGAAACTAAAGAAAAGGAGAAGCTACAGAAGCAGCTAAATGATGTTTATAATTATTTCCAACACTTGATGAGGCCTATATAGGCCAGTGTTGATGGTGGTTCTTCAATCCCGGAGAAGTTTCTACCCAAAGAAGAAGTTTCTAAGATAGAAAGATTAAAATCCACAGCTCATAACACCCATGAATGGTTGTAGGAGGTTAGAAAAAGGGGTGATGAATCAATTGAGCAGATCTTTGGCATTCATTCCAAGGTTGTTGAATTCCTTGAAGACACCTCCCAATTTGCTGCAAACTACAAGAAGATCGGTGAATCAACTGTTGATGAGTTGAAGAAGATTCTACAGGTTCCCAGTGATGAATTGGCCAAAATAAATATCTTCTCCTCAAACGAAATTGGTAAAGTGAAGGAGTGGATAGAGGTCTAGAACTACAGGAAAGAACTCCTCTCCAAGTTTTTGAAGAAAATCATGAAGCTGTAGGGGAAAATGAAGGAAATATATGATAGTTGCATCAGTTTTCTAGAGATTGTGACTAGGAGGAGGAAATTTGGACAAAAGAACATGAATGTTAATAGGTTGCAGTCATGGTGGCATGAAATTCATGCTCCTTTTGATACTGCTCCCATCACTAAGGATAACTTAGAGGATGCAACAATCTATATTTCTAAACCAGATAAATATCATGAGTTATAGATTGAGTGGAATAAGGTGATGCCCCATATTTAGAAGAATATAAAAATTATAAGACAAGGGTTAAATTTATTCCAATTCCAGATCTAGCCGATATGAAGGAGATTTTGGAAAAGATCAAAGAGTTGTCTAATAAGTTAGAGGCCAATAAAGAGGGAGAGAACATCCAACTTACAGCCGCTTAGAAATTTGTGCCAATCATGTGACAATACAATTGGGGGATGACCTCAAATTTTGCGCAATCAAGAGAAATATTCTAGATGAATCTAGGCTAACCTAGATGATGCATTTAATGTAATTTTATTTTATTCAAAACTCTCTAGGCCAACTTAATGGGCTGACCTTAGCATGTAAACCCTAATTTTGGGCCGACCTAATGAGGTTTTCTATAAATTGAGGCTCCAGCTTCATTTGTGGGGGTTAGAACTAGTGAGATATAGTTGCCAGAGCTAGAATTGAGATAGGTGTTAGTATTTTCTATGAGCAAGTGCTGATACATTAAGAATATTGGAATTGTTGCAGACTTGGGTGATTCAATATAATTAAATACATTGTTCTTTGGTGCTCTTTCTTGTGTTGTTTCACTTTGCATGGTTCTTATTGTTCCAAATCTTTAAGATTGCTTTGAGATTATTGATTGCATGTTATATTTTTTATTCAGATATGATGCAATGGTGTTTATTTGAAGTGTTTGATCGATCCTTGGTCCATACTTTTAGCAGCTTGTTGATTGTAAGTTGTGTAAAGTTAGCCTAGGCCTTGAATTTATGTGCTAAGTTCAATTGTGGGTATTTATTCATTTCAATTGTTAAATAAGGTTGATTTGGTTGAATGCTTCATGATCTAAAAATCCTTTTATTCCTCAGAAGATTGCATTGTTTCTATGAGATTGTAGGTTTATCTTGGGTTTAGCAGGAATTAGTTTTGAAGGATTGGTCCACTTTGAGTGTTTAATCATTTGCATTGTTGGTCTTAGGTTTAGTTTACTTTTAGGAATCTCTCTAAACCCTTTATCTTTTGTTATTTCTTTTCAAATTTGGGTCATTCTTTGGATTAAAATCATCAATAGTATTGCAAGATTTGATGAATTGAAGGTTTCCAACATTTTTTTTGTAAGGTCCCTTGTGATTACCAACATTTTCATATTTATCACTAAGTTGTTTCTACATTGTCAAGACCTAACATTAGAAACCTTGAGGTTATCTCTTGAGGCTTGCTGATAGAGATTTACATTTCAAGAGAGATAGAGTACTTGTATTCCATCTGAGTTGTTGTGAAAAAAACAACATCAACAGCAGATCCTCACTGATCCATCATATGTTCTTATAGAATTCAATTCAGAGCTCATCTTCTCTAAGGGTCTTGAAATTATTCAATTTTTTAATAGAATTTACAATCTCTTCTTTTGAGACGTTTGATTCAGTTTTTCTACCATATCTCTAATGATATTCCTAGGAATTAAGCTCCTAGCTTGGTTTCTAGCATAATGCTTTTGAGGATTGTTTCCTCTAGATGAAAATAGAGTCTTATAAAATTTTTGGAACAACTTTTTTATTTCTTTAGGATCACTTATGAGTTTTGTTTCCTCCCAAATAGGGTCCACTTGCTCTCTGGGACTCTTATCTTTAATATACCTAAAGAAAAATTTGGTGACCGTATCCCCATTATTCAACTAGTTTAATTTAGCTCTTATTTTGATACCTTGAATTTTCCTTTCAAAGTCCTCAAGTTTTTTTACTTTGATTAACACCTCATTCAATCCTAAGTTTTTGGGGTCCAATTGAATTTCCTTCTCCAATTTGACCAAACCATCACATAGACCATTTTCTAATCTCCTATTGTCAAATTCTCTTCTTTTCCCTATAGTTTGAAAATTAGTTTCCTAAATTTTAAAATTGTTATCCCATATTTCAATGATATATTTATCCTTTAAAATCCATTTTTCAATTTCTCTAAGGGTAAATATTGCTTCATTACAATCTTCATATTTTAGAAAATTGGTATTTAGAATAAATTTACTCTTATTTTCACTATCCTAAATCCTCTCCTTGGATTATTGAATTTTGGAAGAGATGTGATGATGATCAAACAATGAAGGTGTAACCTTGATTCTACAACCCTCATAAATTTGATCAAAGCTAAAAAAATCCTTTTTGACATAGAACCTATCCAGTCTACAATAAATTATTTTATTTCCCTTTTGGTAGTTACACCAAGTAAACCAAATATGTTGATTTCCTTTCATGTCCCCTTAAAGAGGATCAAAAAGGTTAAGCTCATTCTTTATTTTATACCAAAATTATTTTTGACTACCTTTCCACTCCATTCCACTTCTTCTAGACTTTCCCCTATTCTCAATCATATTAAAATCACCTCCCACAATCCAAGGGATGTTTACAAGTCCAAACATCCATTTCCAAAGTTCAAATCTCTCCAAATGATCATTGGGAGCATAGGTTGAGCACAACCTAATTTTCCTATTGTCTTTTTCAATCATAATCCATACTACCTGTTACATGGATAGGTAACATGCTTAGTCACATATGATTCCCACTTGTTTGAAATCAAAATAGCAACTCCCCCTCTGCTTTTATCATGAGTAGTATGGAATTATTTTGTATCTTTCGAGATGAACATAAGATTGGTTTCTACGGTGAATTTTATAGTGAAATAAATAAATAAGGATCCTAAGTCCTAAATCCAAACAACCCAAGATTCAAGGGGAGGCTGTTTTCTAAATTTCATTCAAAATATTGATTGCAAGGTGCAAAAGATTGAATTTTAGCCCTAATGGTGAGCCAATCAAACTTGAATCTACATCTAATGGGGGATTGGAATGGATTGGAAATATTTTAGAGTGATTATCTTAATGATCCTATATGCCCTAATATTAAAAATGCAAGATCCTAACAACTGACAAGCAGAAACAATAGTTTGCAAGTGGATCTCGGAAGTGCATAGGACATAGAACCTACTTAGAAAAAAAAAATTGAGGTGTCTACAAGGACTCATTCACCCATGGGTGAATGGGTTTTTGTATAGGGGTCCTGGTCAAATTTCTAGGTCCTTTGGTTTCGGATCTGAGCTTTTTTTCCCACTAGTCCCACTATCAGAATCTCGAAAATGAATTTTGCAACTTAGTTTCCATTTCTTTGCAAGAATGATGACGACAAATGCAACAATACATAATTTCTCTTTAATATTTATTTGATCTTTCTTCAACTTGTAATATGCACATACACAAAGAGGTAAAAATTGTTTATTTAGTTGTATGGGGGTTTGCCTTGGTCAAACCCTATTTTGGTAATTAAACCTTGATAAAAATAATAGAAGGGAAGGAAATGATGAATGAAAACTTTTTACAACTCGCCACCTTAAATGGATTCCTTGAAGGACTAAAGTCATACACATCTCTTCAAAGGAATTGGTTCTTACTTTCTTGATTTGCTTGAATGCTTAAATGTATGAAGACCTTCAACACTTGTTAGCCTTCACAAGACAACATGAACACACATAAACTTGGAAATGATGTTAGGATCTTGATTGTTGCTATAAATGACTGATAATGCTACTCTTGAATGCTCTTGACAATAATATTTACTCTTGAGTGTTCACATCTTGATTCTTAGATTTGAAATGATAAAAATACTCCTAAAAATTAGATTCCAAAAGCCGACACTTACAATTTGAATTTGGATCATTAAAAGGCCACCAAAAACATATTTTAAAATGGGTCCTAGCCTATATTTCCATGACACACATATTTCATGGAAATTAAAATATTAAATTCATTTATTTAATGTTTGTTCTCCTTTTGGAAAATGATAAAAATAAGGCTTTGGAATGCATAATTTGGTAAATTAGAAGCTTAATTAAGTCCAATAAATTAAGGGACCCAAACATAGTGTGAAATTGTGAAGGTATATAATTTTCTACACTACAGATAGATTTAACTTCTTGCAAAAAAATCACATGTTTATTATGGATCCGGATTAAATGTCTTCTAACCACATATTTCTTGTCAAGGGATTCCACCCCCCTCACATTCCAACTTGTATAATTAATTTACATTTTCCTTATAGTTGAGGGTCACTTTTATAATTCCTAAACCTATCAAATAATTTAGGGATTCTACGTTCTTTATCTAATTTCTTTAAGGCCAATTCAGTCTCATTTCTACTTTTTTTATTTATCTTCTTTTTTATTCTACCCTATCCCTCTAATAAAGGATCAGACTCTTCCTTATTTTGACATTCACTCTCACAATTAATTAAAAACTCATCATGGTTGGAGACTACAAGCATATCTCCACATTCCATATTAGGTAAGTTACCTTTTTCCACTATCAAGTTTTTACTATTTAAATCCTTTGAAAACGCTTCTTTAGAATCCATTCTATCTACTTCCCCCTTCTATCCAACTAGACTATTACAGGTAGCCAGAGGTAGAAAATTAGGCCTAAACACTTTATTAACCTCGGACAACTCTTCTAGGTTCAAGAAATATTTTCATTTAGTTTATGTTTTTCTACTACCTTTTTATCGAACTTGTTATCAAATAAAAAATATTTATTGATGGATATCCTTTGTGGGATGTAAAATTGATCATTTTTATTCTTGGGCATAACATTCACATTAGTGCTAGGATAAGAGGCCCCTTTTCTACCTTATTTTTGAGTTCCAACATTGTCAAGAACAAATATACCACATGAATTCTCTTTTTTTGAACTCTTAATAATGTCTTTATTTAGAAAAAACTCATTATCATTCCTATGATTAAAATTGCCCAATGTTAACTCATGGGAAATGCAATCCTGTCCAGACTTATCGATGGACAATTTAATCAAAGAACTATTAATCCCTAAAGACTTTTTAAAGTTACCATCTACTCTATTTTCAGTATCTTTGAATTTTTCACCTCGTTAGTACTAACAGATTTAACAGTCTCCTTCTCTATTGATTTGCTTTCACTAGGTATTCCATATTTTATTTTGACCAAAGAATTACCATGGTCAAAAATATGTTATTTTTTGGTATAAAATACATCATTAATGCTAGAAGGTTCTTTAGCTACTAAGGAATATTTTCCTTCCTCTACTTTATTATGCTTTTCCCTATTTTCTTTTTTTTCCTTGGCTATCCTCTATTTAATTTCATCTAATACAATCTCTTGTGCATTCTTTTTAACTCCCATGACAGGTTAATGGGAAGGAGGGGAGCTAGATACCTTGGAAGAGACATTTTCCCTCTACATGGATTTGGTGTCTAGGTAGCTTTTTCGACTTTATGGATAGTAGAATTCATGTCTCCTTCAATACTAGGTTCAGGTCTATCTACCATCTAGGAAATGTTTTAGTTTTTTCCACCTCCTTCTAGAGGTAAGATCAGACTTTCACAACTATTTTCCTTATTATCCTTTTTTGCATTATCTTCATAAGGTATTTCTACATTCTAGTTTTCTTTATCATTATCCACAACATTCATGTCTAGATTTTTCCCATTTTCCTTTCTTTGTAATTCATTACTAAGGTTCCTCTAGTTGATTTTAGGTTTTCCTATATTATTTTTTACTATGGGGAAATTCTTTCTATGATGCCCTTCCTTTTACAAATGAAATAGGAATTTAATCCACCAAGAATTTCAACTCCACAATTCAATATTTTTCCACCTAATTCTATATCTATTTCTTTTGGGATATCAACTTCGAGCACCAATTTGACTAGAGCTCTTATGTCTATGTGTAGAAGATTTCCATTAGTTATCTCTACTCTCATGACTTTACCCATGTGAGAAAGAAAATATTGCCAAAAATTCCATAGTTGAGGGGGTACATTTTTAACTATGACCCATCTTGGATATGAGAGGGCTAAAACCTCTTCATTAATTAATTCTCGAGACCAAGAAATATCCCAAAAACCAGCATTGCTTATGGTATAGAAGTGTCTATCCAGAATCTTAGTTTGTGTTACATGATCTTTGAAAAAAATTTAAAAAATAGTCCTTTTTGTATCATGTGACAATGAAAATTGAAACCCTAATTTTATTTTCAAAAAAAATTTAAACCACTCATCAATATATTTCCTTGTTGGTATTTTGTCCCTATCTACTACATCTAGAAAGACTACAATTCCTTTTAACTATGTTTCTTCATTATTAATGGTAGATAAAAAAATTGTATTCGAAGAGATAAACAAAATTCTAAGGCTGAGAGGGGAAAGTTCACCCTCTCCACCAAAATTTGGCCTCTCCTCGAAGATGCCTTCTTCACTAATTGTAAAAATTCTAGCCTCTTCTAGGACTTCCATTGAATATCCTAGAAGAATGTCCAAAATGATTTTTTTTTGTTATAATTATCAACTTTTTCCCTTTCAAGGTCGTTTGGAGGGTCTCCCTCGATTTCTTTATCTGCCAGTACACTGGGGGCTTGGCCTCCTTATGGTTTAAGATTTTGTTTTATGGTGGTGTTACAAGGCCACAACAAGGACTCAGAGAAGGATACAAATAATTATAAAAATAATGTATTGAAAATAAAAATAGCCCCAAACTACTATTGCATAGAATAGAGGATAAAAATTGGGTACTAGGAGAGTACTAGAAGGGATCAAAAAAACTCAAAAGCCCCTACTTGGGGGCTTCCTACCTACTCCAAGCCTTTAACCCCTTCTTTATTTCCCCTCACTTTTCAGAGCCCTCGTCCACTTCCTATCTCTTTTTCTTACCTAGTTGGGACTGCCATTGATGCCTTATGTAAATAGAGAACACACAAACACCAACAAAAAGATAAACAAAACTACTCCATATGGCCACCACACTAGAAATGCATACACAGATAGCCTTGAAAATTATGAAAAGACATATTATGACACCATCACCTTCTCCCAATTGCCCAACCTAATAGCCAATTATTATGGTTCAAACACGAGGGCTTGAATCCCCAATGTTGTTTTCCCTATTTTTATTGTTGAGAAAGAACAAACAAAAATCGCTTGCATTGAGAAGGTAAAAATAGAAGATCAAAATTATCGAGGGTTTCCACGAGGGTTTGAATCACGAGATATTTCTCTTTTCACTGCATCATTTGATTTTGGAATAGATGTGATTTTTTTATGAATTTTTTCAACTTTTCCACAGGCATTGTTGTTGGAATCATGGAATATTGATGGAATTGTGAGGGTTTTAGATGAAAAAGCATGAAATATTGTTCAAGATACAATAAAACCATTAAGAATTTGAAGATGATGCAAACTAGTGATTTATGGTGATTTGTGTGTAGATTATAAGTTTTTTTTTTTTTAAATGATTTAAATCATGAATCTTTTTATGTAACTTTTAATAACTAGATTTTTTGTAGTAAACAACATTTCTAAAAGTAGTGTTTATGTCATCATGCATAACTTTTATTTTAAAGGATAAAATTATAATTTTAAAAATATAGATTTGCAACATCAATATCTAGTGCATGGATATTTTTTTATAATTTTTTGTTACATATTTTTTTAATTAATTTTTGAAGCCAGGTTAATTATAATTTGGACATAGATATATTTTTTCATGCATAACTTGTGTATATATCAAAAAAAATGTGAAACAAGGACATCAATATCTAGTGCACAGATATTTTTTGGACAAAAAAATCAGTATATTACTATTTTTCCATTGTGTAGAACAAAGAACTTGATGTTCAATGAAAATCCTATATCTAGTAAAAATTAGAAAATAAATGTACATAATAAAAATATATATTAAAATTATACTTTTCGAAAAGCTCATTTCGAGGACTACAATCTTAAAAATTATCTTGTCAAGTTAATTCCATTTGAAGGTCCAAACCGAGGTCCGAAACGGGAATTTCTAAAGAAAATGTGAAGCAAACATGGAAAGTGTCTAGCTAAGGCCCTTAAATAGAAATGTGGTGTTATTCATGAACTTTTGTTTTTGTTGTGAAAACTTTGTATAAGCATTTTTCATGATATAAAAATTGTGTAGTCATTGTTGCAACCTCGAGCTAAAGGGGCATGGTATTTGGTTTTTGGAAATTAATTTGTTGTGTTTACATCTTTGCATTGTTGTGTGGAATTTGGATTGTAATTTCTTTGTATTGTTTTATTTTTGTGTGAATTATTATGGAGCTTTATTTTTTGGAAAATTGTGTAAGAAAGAATTAATTTTGATATTTTCCTCCATATGACATCATTGTTCTTACTTTATCATTGTTGAAGGAAAGACAATTTTTTGTTTGAATTAAATTCCAACCATCGATTTTGGAATCAGAATAGCAAGAGATTGAGTAGGGTAAGATTGGGCAAGATTCTACCAAGTGTTAGGAATAAGGTGTCTCAACCTTGGAAAAATTCCTATTCTTATTATTTGTTTTGTAAAATGTATTTCTTGCAAATAATGTAATTAAGTGTGAGTGTACATGTCTTTTGCATGTTGATGTGTCACTCCACTTAATGTGTCGGCATCTTGAATTGTGTGTAAGGAGATCATGGCTGAAACGACATTCCTGACAAGAAGATTCAATGACAAGACATGTGGCATTGATAAAGTTGAGTACTGTACACTCTTCCACATAGTGGGGTTCGGGGCATCGCCCCGAAAAAAATTTTCGAGTTCCTATTTTCTCGGAGAATGGTAAAACCCTAATACAGTTATCTTCGGAAGTTGCCCTAAAAGGGAAGCATGATATAAGCGTTTTTTAGGGTTGCGAAGATTTGTGATGTGAGTGTATTGTTGGAACGTTTTTTCATGCTGCCGCATTTTGTCTTCAAGAGTTGGAAATCTCCTGAAAGAACTTGCATTGCAAGTGTGTTGTAACCGTTGTGTTGAAGATAATACATTGTGCAGGTTTTGGAGTGCTGGGGTTTTTTACCGAAAGGTTTTCCCCAGGGTAAATCATTGTGTCATTCTTCATTTTCTGTATGTATGGTATATTGCTGCAATATCTTTGTTAAGTAGATTAACGAATCTGAAATTGTAAGGGTTTAAAACGAATTTGCACCATACTTTCCTTAAGAGATTAGTGTAGGAAGCTGTTTCCGCACCTGAGTTTCCTTACACCAAGAAGAATTCCAAGAGGAGCTTCTAGACTGCTAGACGAGGTGTAGATGAAGGGATTCTTGAATTGTTGTAAAACCTTATAGAAAGAATGGATGCCATGGATCAGGCACAAAGGAGAGGATTACCTATTGGAGATATAAGCGACAATGAAGAAGAGCAGTAGCAAGCCAGAGAAGAGGTGGTTCATGGAGAAGAAGAAGAACCTAATGGGGTTGAAGTAAAATTATTGAGAGGAGTCATGGGGATTGGAGCCAAGCCTAAGATAGAGGTTCCCACCTACTCAGGAATCCTTAATGAAGAGGAACTCATTGATTGGATCGGTGAGCTTGATAAGTATTTTGAATATGAAGAAGTGGTAGAGGAGAAATGAGTCAAGTTTTTTTTTACAAGACTCAAAGACCACGTTGCTATGTGGTGGGATTATGTTCAGTTGAAAATAAGAAAGAAAAACAAGGAGAAGATAACCTCTTGGGATAGAATGGTTGCCAAATTGAAAGAAAAATTCCTTCCTGGAGACTACCAAACTAACATGTTCAAATGGTAACAAAATCTCAAGAAAAAATAGATGAGTGTGAAATAATATATAGAGGAGTTATATGAACTTGTAATCTGATTAGGGGATAGTGAAGAAGTTATCGAGAAGGTAGCTAGGTACCTTAATGGATTTAGATACAATTTGCAAGATGAATTGAGTCTCTTATCCCCCAAGACTCTTGAGGAAGCCTATAAATTTACCATTAAATCAAATGAGAAGCTTATGAGAAATCAAAATCATTAAAGAAGAGGTAGAGGAAGAGGAGAAAGAGGAAGAGGGTAGCACTCTAATAGAGGATAGAAACACCATTAAGGTGGAGAAGTAAGCACTTCTAGTGGACAAGCCAATCCAGAGGGTAGGTTTTCAAAACATATGAGGAAGACCATTTGGAAGAGGAGGTTACCAAGGAAGAGGAAGAGGATTTCTAGGAAATTATTTTAACTGTAACAAGTATGGTCACAAAAAGTTGGGTATGTTTTGAATTTACACAAGGCCACACAAGGCTTGAGAGGAGTAATCAGATTGTGCAAGTTGATCAAGAGAGTGTAGGGTCACCTTCTCATCAATTAGAAGAACCTAAGATAGGAGATTCTTTATTTTTAAAGAGAGTATTGTTGAAGCCACCAAAGGAGATTCAAGAACCTATGCAAAGGAGAGCCTTATTCAAGGCTAATTGAAAGGCTAAAGGTAAGTGTTGTAAACTTATTATTGAGAGAAAAAGTATAGATAATCTTGTGTTAATTGAAATGGTGAACAATCTATGTCTTACTAGAATAAAAGATCCTAATCCATTTAAAGTTTCTTAGTTGGAAAAGGGGCATCAATTATTGATAAATGAGTAGACATTTGTAGAGTTTCAAATAGGTAGTTATAAGGACATTATTATGTGTGACATTATGCCCATGAATGTGTTGAAAGAGTAAGGAGTTTGTCATTGACACATTTTTTGGCAACATGAGCATGAGAGATAAGTGCATTACATTACAATGTTGTCATTGATGTCAACATTGTATTTTGGTATGAAGACCATCATGCAGATCAGTTTGTGTAGCTTGAACATGTTTGAATATGGTAATCCAATGGGAATTTGCAAGAAAGTTTGATCCGATAAAGGCAATTGATAATGGAAATTGACTATCAATACAAGTAATTCTATGTATAGGACATCCAATTTTTGGGTCTTCATTGGTCCACTATGTAAGATCTTCCTTTGTGCTTTTGATATAATTTTCTTGGTTGTTAGAGAAGATTATATCTAAAGTTTCATATTATTTTGGCTTTCAATGAACAAATTATGAGTGGCAGAAGTTCAGTTTGGCATTAGCAGAGGTTTCCAGTTTAGTGTACATGTTTTGGTGAATCTACACTTCTCTGTAGATTGGTACCTTTACATATTTTTAGGAATGTTGAAAGGTGTTATTAGAACCTATATGGAGGTCTACGTGTCATTTTTTGGATAAACAGTTGAAAAATTATATTATTAGGTCATTATCAATATTGACCTAATAAGTTATATACATTGTGGAGTTTGAATAAGTATTGATTCATTATGTAGGAGCTATTATATGTCCATTCCAACATATTTTGATTTTTTATGAGTCTTGGATCTTGGCATGAAGCGTGTATGTATGTATGTTGAGCTAAAAAGGTATAATTGATATGATACATCTAATTAGGCCGACCCAATTGATGTTGTAAGTGTTTGTAGATGAAGTGAATATATATGTAAGATTCCTTTTGGTGTTTTGAGATGTATGTATGTATGGTGAATATTATTTTATGTGAATTGTGTGAGTATAAGGTGAATGCATATCAAAGCTAAGTGTTAGTGAAAATCAATATGAAGTGTGTGAAGTCAATTTATTCAGCTTCAATGGAACTATATCCTAGCATGTTGTAGATGCATTTGTAATAGTTCAAATCTTGGTTATGTGCCACAATCTCTTTTATCTTTTCTTCTTTCAATGGGAAGTGAGTCCACCTACAGTGATAATTTCTATAATATACTATAACTAGTTATAATATATTGTGAGCTAATCCTCAGCATGTTTTTCCCATTTTGGGGTTTCCACGTAAAAAACTAGTGTTCATGTTTTATGTTCTCTAATGGTTGCTTTCATACTTTCCTTTCCTGCTAAAAATTGAATATCCTATGTGGAATTAATTTTTAAATTCTTAAAAATAATACTGAATCATCCCCCCTCTCAATATTTTAAGTGTTCAACAATTGGTATCAAGTCTTGGCTCCTTGTAAGAAGCTTAACCACTTGGGGAAGATCTTGGAGGTTGAACACATGATTGTTAAAATATTTCCTACTCCTCTGAAAGACATACCTGTTATTGGATTTACAGAAGAAGAGTGCATGGTTGACATGAATGGAGAACTCAGAGTAGCCCTTGAAGATCTGGAAAAAATTGATAGTGAGAACAAAGATCTAAAAGAAAATGTCAAAGAAGCAAATGAGTGTATCAAAAAGTTGAGAGAGAAAATCAAGAAGATCAGATAAAAACACAAGGAAGTCAATGAGAAATTGAAGCAAGCCAATGATACAAATACCAATTTCAAGGTGCAATTTGAATAAGGAAAAATAATTGAAGAATGTTTGAATGTCAAAATGAAAAGAAAATCTAAAGAATGTTCAAAACTTGAAGAAGTTGTGACCTTGAGATCAGATCTGGAGAAAGAAAAGAGTCATGAAGACAAATTCAAGATGAGTTCTACAAAGCTTGATGAAATTATTGCAAATTAGAAAGGATCTAAAGACAAAAGTGGATTAGGGTTTGAGATAGGAGAAAATTAAAAGACAAATCAAACTCCAAATCAAGCTAAAAAGAAGACTAAAGACAAGAAGATATATAGCAAGAAAATCTAGAATCAGGTCAAAAGACCACCTATCAGACAACCAAATACACAAAGGTACCCATCTTTTAATGGTTTTTGTTATTCTTGCAATTAATTTGGACATAAGGCTATGGAATATAGAAGCAAAATGAATTGCAATGTTTAATATTTTTCCAGTCAATGCTTTACATTAAGAGGTTTGTTCATAAGGCTAATGAATACAAAATTCAAATGATGAATGGTTATAACAACGATATGAGGTTTCAATATTTTAATGGCTATTGTTATGCATGCAATGGATTTGTTCATAAAGCTAATCAATGCATATCTATAATGAATGGAGGTAAACTTGTTCAAAAGAATGTTATATGTTACAATTGTAGTAGACCTAGACATATCTCTAAGTTTTACAAAAGAAAGAATGAGAAGAAGAAAAATCTAGTAAAGAAGAATGAACTGGT
This sequence comes from Sequoiadendron giganteum, assembly GCA_007115665.2. Taxonomy (NCBI): domain Eukaryota; kingdom Viridiplantae; phylum Streptophyta; class Pinopsida; order Cupressales; family Cupressaceae; genus Sequoiadendron; species Sequoiadendron giganteum. The sequence goes on along the minus strand of CM021106.1, from coordinate 252,587,060 downwards.
GAAAAAGGCTGATCTAGTTGAGATGAAGAAAGAGATGGACAAGATTTGGAAAAGATTTGGAAAAAGAAGGAAGAAAATGAGACTAATCTTGAGTTTTTACTAGCATCTGGTGCAGATGTTTCCTCCATAAACTAAGAAGAGATTTTTTGCTTAGGGGGAGCATTAATAGAATATTCTTTATCTCCTACCAAAGAGATGGTTTTGATGCTTCAACATGTTGATATGAGGTGTGGGTCAATATTCCTGACCTAATAGAGAAAGAATCAATGGAAAATATCATGTTGCAGAAGTTTGTCAAGCATTTCAAATTGATTGTGCATACAGTTAGAGTTTAACAACTTTATCAATTGAATCATTCAATGCAAAACTAGGTCAATTTAAAAAAGGGTTGCAAATGATTACACTTGATCAAAAATCATTTGAGAAGAGCAAAGCAGACAAAGGGTGAAGTGGAGTGATCAAAGTGATTGAGATTTGGTGCAAAATAAACCCTAGCTAAAAAGCATTTTAAAGGTATTTACAGTTCTTGTTTGCCCTATTTTTTCAAAAATTAGTTTGAAAATTTTGAAATGGATACTCCAAGGGTTGTTGAGGTCTTGTAATGACCCCAACCAAATTTTAATAAACATTCGAATAAATCTATGTTATTTATCCCATACCAAAGAGATGGTGTTGATTCTTCAACACGTGGATATGAGGTGTGGGTCAATATTATTGACCTACTAGAGAAAGAATCAATGGAAAATATCATGTTGTGGAAGTTTTTGGAGCATTTTAAATTGACTGTGCATATATTTAGGGTTTAACAACTTTATCAACTAAAGCATTCAATGCAAAATTAGGTCAATTTCAAAAAGGGTTATTACACTTGATCAAAAAACATTTGCAAATGAGCATTTCAGAAAACCAAAGCAGACAAAGAGTGAAGTGGAGTGATCAAAGTGATTGAGATTTGATGCAAGAAAAACCCTAGCCGAAAAACATTTTAAAGGTATTTACAGTTTTTTGTTTACCTTATTTCTTCAAAAAGTAGTTTGAAATAGTTGAAACGGCTAGTCCAAGGGTTGTTGAGGTTTTAGAATGACCCCAACCAAAGTTTAAGAAACATCCTGATAAATCTATGGAGGTCGACCCAGATGATGCATTTTTTAGGGTCCTTGATTGGATTAAAATTTGGGTTGAATTTATCCTTGTAGTTCTATCTTTAATTGATAAACGAGTTTGGAACAATCTTCGAGAATTTCACAATAATTTTCTCAGTTTATCCTTCAAGTGTCAATCAAGGGACATAAGCTTGTAAACAGCGTTGCAAAAATTTACCTAAGGTTTGAAACTAATGAACTAAGGGGAGATGGATGCATCTAAGAATTTAAAACACACTTTTCAATATGGAATTCAAAAGAACACCTCTTCCAATCATAAATGAATAAAATCCTTTCTTTAATTACTACCTACCTATTTCATCTAATCTGTTTATTTTAATTAAACTTGAATAATGCAAACTCAATATCTTAGGATATACACTCCTTAATATAAATATTAACAACAACCATTACAATAGTAAAATAAGGAATGTGATCGCTAAAGATGTATTGAAGTGGTGCAGGTGGCAAGAGATTGAAATGTGGCAGGAATATGGAATATGATAGGGAGATGGAATGTGACAGGAAGATGGAATGTGATAGGAAGATGGAATGCAACAAGAAGATTTACAAAATAGAACATAGCATAATCTATAAAAAAAAAAATTGATTAATCTGCAAGAGTAAACGCGCTTCTTGTTTCTTAGATCATGATTACATTCCTCAGAGAATCAGTTGTATTAATTACAATGCTTTGGTTAATTCCAATTAATCATGCAAACCGAATTATGAATGATTCTTAAACTTCAACAGAAATCAAACTAAACTACAGCACACTTGAAAAACATACATTCGACAGGAATGGAATCGCATGAAATATGAAGATCTAAGCTAGTAAAACAATAAATGATCTCACCAGGCTTCTCGAGAGGGGGCCATTCCTCCGATTCACGAGGTGAGCAGAAAATAACTAGTTACTCTAACTCAAGCCACAAATAACTAATTAATCATCCAAGAACACAAAGATATCTCCAAGCTTCTTAATTATTTATATTATATCTATCATTTTTAGATCATAGCACACATATATATGTCTAGTCTTTTGAGTATCACAAGATGAAACAAAAAGAGCATTGTAGTTTTTTATGGCCCATGGCCAACAAACTGGATGATTATAGTTCTTGGGTTGGCTGCAGGCCACAAACCCAAATCAGTTATGAAAACAACTTGTTCGAAATAAGATATAAAAAATAAAAATAGTTTGGCTTCCATCATATGTAGCCCACATTTCCCAATTCATTCCACTCCTTATGCCTTTCAAGATTTATCGTTCACATAGTTAGTTCCTTCTTCATATTTAGTTCCTCTAGAAAACCATCCAAAATATATTGTTACCTCAATGATTTTAGCATTTTAAAAGCATTCTTTCATCTTTGAAAACATATAAAATATTCTTTATTTCCTTAACAATTAATGGCAAGGACTTAGGAGAAAGGAAAAATGTAAATGGAATAAGGGAAAAAGAACATAAATATTGAACACATTTTGCACCCATCATTTTCCCCCAGCTTTAGGATTTTTCATGTCCTCATGCAAATGGTGAATATAAACCAGGTGAACAAACTATGCTAGTAGTGGCTACATCCATGCCACATAATGGCTCCTTGGAAGATTCAGTTACTTGGCATAGCCCTATTTTCCCTTCACCAATATCATCCCTCTGTTATTTACTCTATGCAATAAGTTCATGTAGTTGTGCCTTTAGTTGCTTATTTTCCTATTGCAACTGTGTAATGACTTGGCATAGTCGATTGAATGGGATGAGCGGTTTATTATAATCTTCCTTTGGGGTCTCATCATAAATGACAATAAGGGCCTTTGAAATATCTTCAATAGTAGTGGTCTCATTTTCTAGTTGGGGTGGAGGACATTTGGTAATGTTAAAATTTTCTAAAAAGTCCTTGTGCCCACAAGAATTTTCATCTTCAGCATTGTACTCCCCCTCCTCTATAGTGTGTTCAGCATGACTCAAAGTTACAACATTAGCATCCAAAGTTTCTTCATTATGTTGGACTTCTCCTTCGGGAAGAATGCCTTCAACTTCTTCATATTCCCTCTCTATGCTGGTCCTAAGGGTTTCATCCCTCCATATGTCCTCACCTTCAGGGTCTTTTTCATCTTCAATTCTTTCCTCTACATTGTATGTTTCTTGGTTGTAGGCTCCTTCATCAGGATGCACATGTGGCTGCTCAGGGGTTTCCATATCCTTGAAAGGAAGGGTATCTCTATGATCTATCTTATCTTGTTGTTTCTTCCTCTGTCAATTTTTACTCTTGAGTTCCCTAGCAACCTTCCATTTTCCTTTATCAAGGGACTTTGTTGCTACTATCTCTACATCAGCTATGGAGTGAGCAGCTTCTGCAAGTTTTTCAAACCAACTAGAAGTCCTTTGTTTACTCTACCTAGTGAGGGGTGTAGTGTCTTCAATTTGTGGACTGGAGGTAGCTATAGGGCTTATTTTCTACTTTTTGTGGGATTTATCAACAAGCGTTTCCTTAAATTTCTTCTTTTAGAATATTCCCCAACTAGGGTTTCTTTTGCAATTCGTTTTGTAGGGAATTTGGTAGGTTCTTTACTCTCTATTTCAGAATTTACAAAGGTATCCCATTCCATAGGGGGTTTAGCAGAATGAAGACCATGCATTACTATTAATTTAATTAACCCATGATGGGCAATGGAATTCTCATGACCCTTGAAAAATTTACTACATGAACATTTCAATGAGCAATATAGATAGTAAGGAAAATTAACAAGCAGGGCATTTCGTAAATGCAGCATGAGGTAGATATGGTGGGCATGAATATACTCATATCTTTCTTCACAAGTAATATACTAAATCAAAAATTTAGCTACCTCATCCCATGGAGATAGAAGGGACTTTTTTTTTTTACCTTGGTCTTGCACATACTAAATAGACTCTCCTCTTTCCAGGAATTGCTTGCAATGGAGCTTAAGGTCCATGACCCTCGTGGAGGAGTTAGGAAATAATAAATCTCTTGTCTAGGGAAGCCCAGTAACAAAGCAATCATCTAAACTATGATTGGAAACTGCAAGCCCCTTAGAGTAACACTCTTTTTATGAAACCCTACAGGAAACTCCATAGTGACATTTTCATCAAAGCCACATAGTTTCTCAAAGTATGTTGTCCAGGCAGCCTATTCAAAAATATTATACTCTTCTTCACTGGAAAGAATCTTTTTCATTGAAAAATTTTCATGCCCGTTATGATCACCTCCCATGGTGTTGAAAATGTGATAGGAGCTTCAACAATGGCTATAGTGGGGAAATAGAATAGTAGGTAGATGGAGGCAGTTAACAAATTATTAATGGTAGGTTACAGGTAATAATAGGTAAAAGGTTATAATAACTACATGAGGTGGAAAGTGATGAAGAATTATGATCAGGTAAAGCTCAGCCAACATGGATAATGATGAACAGTTAACCCATACCCCTCCCAACATAGAGGTGAACCATCCTGGTCATGCCAATTAATTATGAGGAGAAATAAAAAAACATTTAATAAGTTTAGAAAGAGAGAAAGAGTACTTCTTGATACCAATAACCATGAGGTGAATGTTCGGTGATGTGATAGCTAGAGGAATAGTGGTTTTCAACCTGAGCTAGAGATGGCATCATGAAAATTATGAAAATGTTTGAACCATGAAGGATGATAATGAAGCAGTACAAAAGAAGTGAGGTTGACTGCAAGTGGACTGAATGTGAAAGGAAATACATTGGCGTGGAAGAGATGGAAAATGGTGACAAGATTGTAGTATCATGGAAGGAGTGAGACATGGTTCCCACAAGGCTATCACCGAACCAACCCAGAGAAACATGTGGAGGCCATGTGATAGGAACCAAGAAAGTGGCAGGAAGAAAGAGTCCTACTACTGAACCAAAGCGGCACAAGGTGTCCAATGGAAAAAGGTAATCAGAAATAGCAACAAGGACAAAATGAAGCTCCTGTCACACTATAGAGTAGGTAGTGATAGGAACAAAAGGAATCTCCTACCGCACCATAGAATAGGTAGCAATAAGAGATATCATTGAACTGGTCGTGGGATGCTCACAATGGAAAAAAAAAAAAAATTAAGACGCTAATAGTCTATCGATATCCTCGATTTTCAGTCTACCAATGCCTGGAGGTGTAAGAAGACCACTTTTCACCTCCAAGTTTATTTAGCAATTAGCACCTACCAGAATCTAATTTTCAATTACTAGCTGGCCAACAATGCCTGAGGGTTTTCATTGTTGGATCTTTTATCATTTTTTTTTTAATCAACATTACAAAGTATTTGTGAAGAGGTGGAAGGAATGAGAGTAATTTCCTTCACAATCTACCAAACAAATTTCTCCTTGGAAAGAGGTCATTTGTAGAGCTTCAAGTGATGTCCATTGACAAGGAGAACCCTTTGCTTAGAATCCATAGTGCATAGTCAGACAGCACCATTATCATCTACAGTCTAAATTTCATAAAGACCAAGCCAACGAGTATGAAATTTCCCTTTGAAATCCTAGAACTGAGAGTCATAAAGTGATGCCCAATCCCTAGGTTGGAATGTCTGAGACTGAATATGGTAGACATGCAATTTTACTCATTGCTTTTGAACCACCTTGGCATGAAGAAGAGCCTTTTAATGCATCTCATCTAAAGAATGGATTTGAGAAAGTATTTATTTTTGTGCTTCACTGAGATTCATCCCAATTTGAAGAGCAATGCGTAGAGTCTTCACTTCAAATTCGATAAGCAATACAACCTTCTTTCCATAGACAAGCTCATACAGTGTTAGCCCCATGGTTGTCTTCCAAGTGGCATGGTAGGCCCATACTGCTTCAAGGATTTGTTTCACACGGTCTTTCTTGTGCAATGCTACTATCTTCATGAGAATATTCTCCAATTCTCTATTGGTCACTTCCACTTGCTAATTGGCTTGTGGATGGTATGGGGAAAACTTGTGGTGATTGATCTCATATTCTCATAATAATGCAGCAACCAATTCAAGAGTAAACTATGTTCCTTGATCGATGACAATTTCTCTGGGCACACCGTACCTGGTAAAAATCTTAGAATAAAATAAGCTAGCAACATTAGTACCCCTAGCATGTTTTAAGGCTACTACCTCTACCTAATTAGTAACATAATCCGTACAAACCAAAATGTATTCTTTATTCTGAGAAGGAGGATTAATGGGCCCTATGAAATCTAACCCCCATTTTTCAAAAGGTTCTATTAATAATTGGGAGTGCAATGACATTTTATCAGAGTGTATAGGTCGGCCCATGCGTTGACATCTATCACAATGCTAAACAAACCTTTTATAATCTTTGTGGATTGTTGACCAATAATAACCTACAGTTAAAACTTTGTTAATGGTTCATTGTGTCGTGAAATGACCCCCACAAGGTTTGGAATAAAAATCTCAAAGGATATCAAAAATATCCTCTTTTGAAACAAAACGACGCATAATATTATCAATCCCAGTACGAAAAAGTAAACCATTTATCCAAGTGTATTTCCCACTAAGCCCTACAAGATTTCGACGTTCTCATGGGGAGAAGTGGGGTGGAAACATGTAGGTAACAAGATAGTTAGATATATTGAAAACCATGGGCTCTTTATAGAAAGAGCAAAAAGGTGTTCATCCAGGAAAGTATCATCCGCTGAAATTGGTTTATCTTCCCGCTGCAATCTTGATAAAAATCAGTCACTACATTCTCTCGTCCTGGTTTATCAAGGATGGTTATGTCAAATTCCTACAAGAGAAGCAACCATTGAATCACTCATCATGTAACAACAGGTTTATTCATCAAAAATCTAATGGTAGAGTGATTTGTATGTATAAATATTTTATATCTAGTTATATAGTGGAAATTTTTATTTATTGCATAGACTACAGCTAAGAACTCCTTTTTAGTGATAGTATAGTTTACCTCTATACCAATAAAATTCATACTAATATAGTAGATGGAATAAAATAGAGAGTCTTCCTTCTGTCTAAGTACAGCTCCCATTGAGGTGTCTAATGCATCAGTATGTATATGAAATGGAAGTTACCAGTTGGGTCCTTGAAGCACAGGTGTAGTGATTAGTCTATTTTTAATTTCTTCAAAGGCTTGCTGACAATCAGATGTCCATGAAAATGCAACATCTTTTCCTAACAACATAAAGAGAGGTGAGGAGATATTAATAAAATTTTGAATAAACCTTCAATAACAACTAGCATGCCTTAGGAAACTACACACATCTTTTGGGAAGTGGGTACTGGCAGGTCTTGAATGATTTTTGCCTTTTTAGGATCCACTTCAATTCCTTTTTCAGAAATATAATTGCCTAGAACAATACCTTCAGTCATTAGAATATGGAACTTGTCATGACTTAAAGAAAGATTAGTATCCATACATCGTTTAAGCCCTTTTTCAATATTTTCTTTAGCTTCATCATATGTATTACCATAAATAGTAAAGTCATCCATATACACTTCTACACAATCATGAGTTAAATCAGCAAAAATACATACAACAGCTCATTAGAAAGTAGTGTGTGAATTACTTGATCCGAAAGGTAAGACATTGTAGGAAAAATTTCCTTAGGGGCAGGTAAAAGTAGTTTTCTCTTGGTCTTTCGAGGCAATACAGATTTGGTTATACCCACTGAACCCATCAAGAAAGGAAAATAACTTCTTCCCAGCTAAGGTGTCTAAGACTTGGTCAATGAAAGGAAGTGGGAAATGGTCTTTCTTGGTGGCCTTGTTAAGGGTCCTATAATTGACACATATTCACCACTTTCCATTCTTTTTAGGTACTACTACAAGTGGGGACACCCATTGGCTATCTGATATAGGGTAGATAAATCCTACATTAAGCAACTTCTGAATTTCTTCCTTAACTATTTCTCATAAGGTTGGGTTTAGTCTTCTCTGGGGTTGTCTCTTTGGCCTACTCCCTTCCTTTATATAGATTTGATGTGTGTGAGTTGTAGGATGAATACCTCTCATATCTTGGTAATCCCAAGAAAAAGCCTCTTTGTGAGCACATAGCATAGCAATAAGGTCTTCTAGTTGTGAGGCACTCAAATTGGGATTAATGTTAAGCATCTTACCAGGCAATCTTTCCATAGCTTGTGATTGTACAGGGGTATCTATAGCAAACAGTTGTGAATTAGACAAAGATGGGTTTGTATTTCTAGCCATCAAAAATGGACTATATATACAATCATGTGGTAATAATTGGTGCAAGTAATAAAGTGTTGAACAAACTACGAACTACCTACTAATGGAAAATTTCCAAATGGGAAATTATCACTTATGCCCGTAGGAAAAATCATTGTCTCAAGATCATTATCAACTAAATAACGATTTTGCAATAAATGATTAATAACAGTATCTTCTGAAATATCTTCAAATTCCCTACTTTGATCTATTGTCAAAATAGGTAGAGACTCTTCTAAGTCGCTATTGATCCACAAAGGATCCTTTGTTTCCAATAACGGTTGTGTTGGAGGGTACAGCATTAACTGCTTTGTATGCTCCTAGTTTGAAATCACCATGTTTCCAAACCTAAAATTAATGAAAGAATTAGCAACAAATAACCATGGTCTACCTAAAATTAAGGGGTATCCCCCCACCTTAATTTTTGGTTCCAAAATCATAAAATCATTTGGATACTCCCAAGACTCAATAGATATAATGATGTCTTCAAACATACCTTCTAATTTTACGAGGGAATAATTAGCCATTTGTAAGACTATTGGAGTAGCTCTTAGACCTTGAAGGGCCAGCCTCTCCTTAGTCTTGTTGGTCATCACATTTATATTTTCTCCTAGATGCACAAGTGTATTTGGAATGTTTACGTCACCAATACATACCTTAATCATCGGACTCCTTGGATCTGGATATTTAGGGACAAAGATTCTCCCCACTATCAAGTCTACAATTTTATAATGAATTGGACTATCTTGGGGTCCTGCTTCTTCTATTTCTTCCTCCCACAGAGTTTCTTGGCTGCTTTAGTGTATACTGGAATATCTTGAATAGTCTTCAATAAAGGAACCTTAATGTTAACATTGTGTAACTCATTCATAAAATCAAATTCTGATTGAGATACTTCTTGTTGTCTTGGTTGTTCTTACAACCTATCTAGAAATGGAGGCTTTAGTTGCTCTTGTTCTGGCTCAACTGGATGATCTTCAATATTGTGATGGTTGGCCCTTCAAGTTTCTTCCCTGATCTTAATTTTACACCATCAATCTCCAATGCATTGACAGGATAAGTCAGGAACCATGTCATTTCATTATTATAAACTGGTTGAGGCACCTTATTGTTTGGATTGGGTATTGGTTGTGTAGGAATTGGTGTGGATTTTGGTGGTTGGGTCAAACTAGAGGGTTGAATAGATGATGAGACAGGTGGCAAGAGTTGCTGGGATTGGTGATATGGGTCTACTGTTGGAGGTGGTGGATATGGAGGAAATGACTGATATTGTGGGTAGGGTGGTGGTGCTCTCCATGCTTTCCATTATTATGGAGTAGAAGGATATTTTTGTGACCACTGAGGATAGTATGGAGGTTTTTTCCAACTTCCATACCATCCAGACTAGTTTGGGAAGGAATTTTGTTGAAAAGGATTTTGGGGTGCAGCTTGGTAATTAGGTGGGGGCATTGCTCTTGGTTTCAAAGGTCTTCTTTGGGCCATAAAGTAAACCGGTTCATCTATGTACTCTACCTATTTCATACCTATAGGAAGAGGTTTTACCATAGTGTCCCTATTGTCTTCTACCAAAGAAGATATCTTTGTTCTATTATATTGGTACTCTTCACCATTATGCTTCTTTCGAAAAATAGGGCAAAAGATAGCTAAGGTATTTTTAGCCTCCTCTTGTTTCCTTCATGTATATAAAGTGTCTATTTGTTTACCCATATGACTTAACAAATCTATTTTGAGGTCTTCGAGTAGATTATCTATCTCTTGCTTTGTGATACCTATTGTGGCTCCTGCAGTATACATATTACTTGGATAGTTCCTTCCCGAGCACTGGGACCTTGAGTAATTATTGCAAATATCACAGATATCATCAAAGTCCATTTTAGAGATGTTCCCTTTTCCTATTGTTGATGGCTAAAATTTCTAGGCAAACAGTCTTATGGGAAACTTAGTAAATAGGGGGGCCAATTGCACTAAGTTGAGTAACCTCTGGGATTTTTAAAGAAGCCAGCTCTTCCTATAATTGGGGGGTTTGGAAAGGGAAAAGGAAGAAAATATAAAATAAAAACTAATCTATGGCAATGCACCAGGATTTAAATGTTTAGGCACGAGAAACCTTCCTTTTAGATATGGTTTGAGGGCCCGTTCAGTGATCTGCTATGTTTGGGAATAATAGAAATAGAGATGAAAATCTTAAGCAGTTAATCAAATGACATAGTATAACTTCAGCATACGTCTACTAATCAAGAAGAGTCTGAGACATGATCCAAAAAGTAAATTTATATTGAATTCATAAAATTTTCAAATAAAATACTTAACACAATAAATAGCACAGTATCATTTCTTATGTCGACTAAGAAACAAAGAGGTTGAACAATGGGCATAGTTTGTAAATATTAATACAATAATCAGAAAAAAACTACAAAGGCTTAGAGATTTTTATATCTTTTTTTTTGTAAATTCTGAAACCCAACTTAGAGAGAAAGATGAGTATATATAGACCACCCACCACCATCGAACAAGTAACTGAAAATATTCCCATATATGAGTAATGATACCCATTTCCATGATTCCCCAAGGTCGTTGCAACAGAATGATTCGGTTCATCACACGTAGTCACCTTTGGGCAAGATTCGTCTCCCAGCAAATGATGGTGGTGGTCCCAAGGAAGAAGCAATGATCCTCTTCAAGTGACACATTTCAACCATATAGTTGGTTAGGACACATGGTGAAGAGACAAAGCTTCTCCCTCACTCATTCCAACCCTTTGATTAAAATCCCCATGAAGCTGACACATGGATATGTTTGCATTCAAACACTAGTTGTGTGGACCACCAAAAAGTTGCCCGTAGAATTATGTGACATGGCACGCTAGCGGAGCTCAAAGGAGAGACAAAGGAGAGAAGGCTCCCAAAGTGCATGCTTCTGACACCTGGTGAGGATATAGAGCTCGAAAGAGAAGCAATGGAATAATCCCCTATAATGAGCACGTAGTGGGCACATGGAGAAAATGCACAAAGGCGATGGAAAAGGGGGCGACGATATTCAAACATACAAGGCGCAAACCGGGGGATATGAAAAATGTCAATATCAACCCGAAGGAAGCTATAAGGATTTTTCAATCCATAACTTTTGGTGACTACTAGGGGTATTTTGCCTATGGAATGGGAACCCAAAAAATTTCGTTCATAGACCAAAGCCTTATCCATTGTGGCAATGGAGTTAGAGTTTTGAGAGTGCGGTCTATAAAGGCATCCATTTGACCTCGGAAGGCATCGATGTGGTGCGTAAATTCTCTTGTGCAGATCAATAACTTCTTTGAAGGTCAGCTCCCATGAGATCCCTGTCCCGAACTTGAGTTGAAAAAGGAGACGCGTGATCTGATAGGTGGTGCCTTCTATGTCTACCATTATGGGAGGTTGACTAAAACTTTGAAAGGTAGATATGTCCTGCTACTTCTCCTCAATCCTCACTACAATTTGTTTTGTCGTTGCCACTGATTCGTCAAAGAGAAAGGGTGAGGGTAGGCCCATCTGAGTAAACTAGGAAAATTACATCCACATTTTTTCCATAGTCTGATTCAGTGTTTCCTGGGAATTGTTAGCCTGGGCAATGGCCACATGACAATAGATGAATTCCCTCACCTTCTTAGCAGTTGTCTTTCAATCTTCAATCCCTATAGATACTAAGTCGATGTTCGCCACTATGTACAACTTGTCGAGTAACCTCTCTGACTAAAGCACATTTTCCATAATGAACTAGGGAACCTATTCCATCATTTTGTTTACCTCCCAACTCAAACTTGTAGCGTCAGCCATGAATTGGAGTGTCGGTTGAAGGGTCAAACAAGAAACCTTGACTTTCTCCTAGTAGGAGATATATAGTTGTTGGGCCACCAAAAGGAGATCTAACTAAGGAGCAAGCGATTGAGGAGGTTCTTTCAAAATACCAGTCTCTACCTCCTTTGACCTAACAACTTGCATCAGCTCCTCAATCATTTTTCTTGCTGCAGAGAGTTATTCCTATAGAGCTTTCAGCTTAGCATCCTCTCTTTGTAATGACTCTTCAGCCTAGCCTCAAGCTTTAGACTCTTTTTCCAAAGAGAGCTTTAGCTCCTGGAATTCCTTTTCAAACTAAGCTTGCATGGCCTGGAGATCCTCATCTTTCTATTGTACTTCTCACTCCATCTGAATCAACCAGTCCTGGAACTTTTAGTTTTTTTGTTGCAGTTCAGTAACCAGGTTGCGATCCTGGGACTAGAACTTTGTGAGCTCCTCTTGAATTTTGGCCTTTTCTTCTAGCACATGTTGGGATAGGAATGTAATCTCAACATCCCTTGCCTTCTCCTTTTTTTGTAGCACTTTTATTCTTTCCTTGATGTTCTTGAGCTCCTCCTCCCACTTCTTTAGTTGGTGGCTACACTTCAAAAATTCAGTAGTAACCACCTATTGAGTCTCCTCCATTAGATCAACTTTTTCTTACAACCTGTGTGTAGATCAATCTCCACAATATGGATGGTATAATCCTTGGGTTGCATTCCTCACTGAGTTTTGATGGTATTTGGATTCATGGTTGCAAATTGCAATGACCCCTATACTTCATTAAACAAGGTTTGCATGTGTGGCTCGACTGCCCTTGCTAAATCTTTCTTTTTTATTTTTTGGGCTCTGATGGCCCGTGTTGCCTTTGTCTAGTTGCCTTGATCAATGAATTGTGTTGGAAACCTAATACTTTTTCCATAAAATGGTGCACTAGGAGGAAGAGAAAAAGGGAAGGAAATCATTGAGGTCTCAAAGGATATTTTCTTTGGTAGAGAGACCATCAATGGGGAGAACAAGGGAACATTATGCAAAGGTGACGCTTGGGATGTGGAAGGAAGACTCATAGGGAGTGGTGGCAAAAGCGGAGATGTTGAGGATTCCATCTGCTGATCGGTCTAAATTGGATTTGACGCAAAGGGAGCAAAAGGATTTATAACAATAGATTGAGATTGGGCTCCAGCTAATGGTCGAACAAACCCTAGGGGAGTAAAATGACTCTGTCTAACTTGGGAGAATTGGGAGAAACCTCCTGCGAGGGTAGAAGTAGAAAAATAAATGCTAGCACTCGAGATGGTGGGAGATGCAAAGGTTGCAAGGGAAGAAAAATACTATGAAATGAGAAGAGAAGGGGAGAAAGATACTTGAGTTACTACAAAGATCATTCCTTGGCCTACTACAAGTACTTGTGAACTTCCCCAGGAGCTTCATCCATGTGTGGTCTCTTTGCAGGTGGAGAATCATCTGTTGGTTGTTTTTACTGTAACCAGGTTGATCTTATAATCTACCTATGGAATTGCCAATTCCAATCAAGGGCAGCTCAAAGGACCTGGACCAACAGATGAGGATTTTAAATACCTCCTACACTTTGGACTCTGCAAGACCCGAGAGGGTGATCCCTTAATGTGTTTACAACCTCTGCACCATTATCATAAACAACATTGACAATAACAGATAATCTCACTTAATAGCTCAACATAATAGGATAATACTGAATAGAATTCATCAATAATATCAACCATCTGGAGCGTGAGATAGTCACAACAATACTTCACAATAAAATATATTCATTGATTTTCAATTTGTAGCAAGATCCAGGTGAACACAAACAAAATATTGAATCTCACAAACAGATACAACCTATATAAGTGTCATCTATCCATTGGAGGATTAAAATTCATGAACATCAAAGGGTTCAAGACAGATTC